>PVJI01013156.1:0-48810 GCA_004026765.1 Micronycteris hirsuta | reverse complement strand
CCGCAACTCAGGCATGTGCCCTGACTGGGAATCGAACTGGTGACTCCCTGGTTCATAGGCTGGCACTCAATCCACTGAGCCACACCAGCCAGAACTCACTGTGGTTTTAATTTGCATTTCTCTGATGATTAGTGATGTTGAGCATCTTTTCTTTTGTTTTTTCTTTAAAGATTTTATTTATTTTTAGAGAGAGGGGAAGGGAGGGAGAAAGAGAGGGAGAGAAACAGCAATGTATGATTGTCTCTCACATGGCCCTCACTGGGGACCTGGCCTGCAACCCAGGCATGTGCCCTGACTGGGAATTGAACTGGGACCCTTTGGTTCCTAGCCTGCATTCAATCCACTGAGCTACACCAGCCAGGGCAGCATCTTTTCATATATCTATTGGCCATCTGTATGTCCTCTTTGGAGAAGCGTGTATTTGGGTCCTTTGCTTATTTATTTTTTTTAACTATTTTATTGTTGTTCAATTACAGTTGTCTGCATTTACCCTCCCCCCCTCGACCCCAGGCAAACCCACCTCCCTCCCTTGCTTCCACCCTCCCCCTTGGTTTTGTCCATGTGTCCCTTATAGCAGTTCCTGAATGAATATCCTTGTCCCCATTATCCCCTTCCCCCTCCCCTCTGGTTACTGCCAGATTGTTCTAAACTTCAATGTCTCTGGTTATATTTTGTTTCTCTGGTTATATTTTGCTTGCTTACCTCACAAGCGTCTTGGCTGTGACTGATCTGAATTCCCTGGTAGCTGATCTGGCCTCGGTGCCTTCTCTCCTGACTCCTTATATAAAACCTTTTAACATTTCATATTGTAGAGGCTGCGTGATGATGTACTCCTTGAACTTGACCTTATCTGAGAAGAACTTTATCTGCCCTTCCATTCTAAATGAAAGTTTTGCTGGATAGATTATTCTTGGTTGTAGGTCCTTGCTTTTCATGATTTGAAATATTTCTCTCCAGCCCCTTCTTGCTTGGAAGGTCTCCTTAGAGAAATCCGCTGACTGTCTTATGGGAATTCCTTTGTAGGTAACTGTCTCCTTTTCTCTTGCTGCTTGCAAGATTTTCTCCTTATTCTTAATCTTGGGTAATGTAATTATGATGTGCCTTGGTGTGTCCCTCTTTGGGTCCCGCTTCTTTGGAGTTCTCTGAGCTTCTTGGATTTCCAGGAAACCTATTTCCTTTGCCAGATTTGGGAAGTTCTCGTTCATTATCTGTTCAAAAATACGTTGAATTCCTTGGTGATCCTCTTGTCCTTCTGGCAGCCCTATGATCCGGATGTTGGGTCGTTTACAAATGTCTCTGAGGTTCCTGAGTCCCTCCTCATTTTTTTGAATTCTTGTTTCTTCCTTCTGGTCTACACTATTGGTTTGAGTCCCAGCTTCCTTTTTCTCCCTATTGGTTCCCTGTAGATCATCCCTCATTATCTTTATTGTATTCTTCATTTGTTCATTTATTTGCGCCCACCTTTCTTCCAGTTTTGTGAGCATTCTAATTACTAGTGTTTTAAACTGAGCCTCTGATAGGTTGACTATGTCGTCATCGGTTAGTTGTAATTTGTTCTGCTCTTTCATTTTGGCCATTTTCATTCTTTTTATCTCAGCGCACCTGTCGGATTCTTAGGTGTTCGCCAGTGCCCGGCAACCTGGGTCGATTTTTTTGTGAGTTTCCTCTGAGGGCGGGGCCTGGGAGGGAGCAATGGCGACTGCCGTTCACCACTGGCTCCCTATCACCCTCTGCTCCCTAGTTCCTTACTGCCTCCTCCACCAGTCTCGGCCTTGCGGGGTTCACCTGTTGTTTGGGGTCGTGTTTTGTTTAGGCGGCGTGAGTCCCTCCGGGCAAACTGCCTCTCACTCCGCTCCTCCGCTTGGTTCTGCCCTGCTTACTGGCCTGGATGTTCGTCCTCTCCAGCTTCCTGGGTGTCGTACTTCTCTTCAGTTTGATTCCGTCCGTTCTGGTTGTTTATTTTTCGCTGTTGAGTTCATTGTTTAAACTCTCTGGTTGTGAGCAGCGGTGAAGTGCATCCACCTATGCTGCCATCTTGGCAGAAGTCCGCTGATTTTTTTTTTTAAGATTTTATTTATTTATTTTTAGACAGAAGGGAAGGGAGGAAGAGAGGGAGAGAAACATCCATGTGTGGTTGCCCCTCACATGGCCCCCATCAGGGACCTGGCATGCAACCCAGGCACGTGCCCCAACTGGGAATTGAACCGCCACCTTTTAGTTCTTTAGTTCGCAGCCTGCGCTCAATCCACCAAGCTATGCCAGCCAGGGCAAAGAAGTCTGCTCATTTTTTAATTGGATTGTTTTTTTCAGTGTTGAGTTTTGTAAGTTCTTTATAAACTTTGGATATTAACCCCTTTTCAGATGTATGGCTCATATGTTCTGTCATTCTGTGCATTGTCTTTTTTTTCCTTTGCTGTGCAAAAACTTTCTTAGTTGAATGTAGTCCAGTTTGTTTATTTTTTCTTTTGTTTCCCTTGCCTGGGAGATATAAGTCGTGTTCTCTTGATGACCTCCTCCAACAGATGCTTCCTAGCATGTTCTATTATCTTAAAGCAGTTTAAAAAAAAAAAAAACCATATGCATGTAATTTTATTTCTTGGAGAAGCCTTGAAGGTTGGGGGTATGGTTTTCACCCCTACCTTCTTCTGGTCCTATCCCTTGGCTAATTAGGTATCTTCCACTCCCATATCCCTGGTGCCTACCCTTCACTCTCCCAAGCTGATCACCTAGACTTATGGAAGATATCTGGGTAATGCTTAACTTCAGGAAGATATCTCTGGATCTGGATCTAAGAACTAAGACTCAAGCTCTTTACTACTTCTTAACATATATCTTGATATTTTTTCTGCCATTGAGGGCAGTTCTGCTGATGCTAATTCAGGTAATGTCCTGTGAGAGTTGAATCGGGCCCTGCACTTCATGCACAAATAGTGAGAAATTTCTGAGTACTTCTGTGGCTAATCAGCTCCTAGACTCCTAGAGAAGCAACAACCACACTCAGGGAAGAGGCAAGGCCATGCACCTTGGGTGCAAATCCAAGGTAGAGTTTGAACAGGCCAGAAACAGTCTAAGCAACATATCTGACAAAGGGTTTGCAGTGAGGGATTAACACAGACCTGAGTAAAGATTTCAGGTTGAAAGGTTAGGGCATAGTGAGTGTCAGGCCATGGTTCTTTGTCTCCATATGAGGCACCTGCTGTGGCACTGGTATCTTTATCTCCCAATGTCTCTTGACTTTTGGTCCCTTCCTTCTACATCTTCTTCCCCTTCATTTCTGCTGGAAAAGAGGGAGAACCTCAGAGCTTAGGCTGTAAGTAGTTTTAGTCTATGCGACTTTTCACAGTTTTGGAGGGGTGATGAGGGCAGTGGAAAAATTTAAAGACTTGAGTCAGACCTCCCTTGGATAGCTGATTAAGAGAGGTAGGTCCTCAAGCCCTCTCACCTGGCTCATAGTCCTGTAGAATCCTGGGACCATTGACCCTTCATCAAGAGTCCCTCTACTCCACGGAGATTGATAAAACCAACTCAGTCAGGGGCATTGTTCCCCACCTGTGAAAGACCTTCCCCCATACTCCTCACCAACAAGAGGAACCTTCTAGGAACCCCCTAGGACCAGCTCAGGGAAAAAAAAAAAAAAAACCAGAATCCTGAGATCCTGAACCTGTAGAGAAACTACTTCAACATCTTTTATATTTCAGGTTTATAAAGGCCCAAGATTAGTAAACATGAATATTCAGGACAGTGTATCTGGAAAGCTTAAAAAAAAAACAACACTAGATCCCAAGATCATTTTAATGAGTGGCACATTAAAACCCATCACCTTGAAGGGATGTTGAATGTCGACTAACCTTGCACTTGCCCACTCCAACCAAAGGATATCTACCCCAAACTTCAACACTTAAGTCATCTTTGGACCCCTTTCCAAAGAGTTCCTGTTTCATTGAGAATCCTTGCCCCTCATTAGCAAGGGACTCAACATCTCTGCCTTAATTTCCTCATTTGTTAAATGGGGATAATCATTTCTTCCTCTTAGGTATGCTGTGAAGATTAAGTGAGAAGCAATGAGGTTCAGTATGTGCTGAACAATATTTACTTCCCTATCCCCACATATGACTCTCCATAGCATTCACTGGAGAAAGGATGGTCAAGAGTTATTTTTAGAAATCTATAGTTATATTGTATATTCCAAACCTGGAAGCAATCTGGTACCACTTGGAAGCTGAGAGAATGGAACTGACCCAGAACAGATACTGAAATTGCACTGGTTGGTTCTTCCAAGGGAGATCTTTGTAAATGATGGGCCCTTGAGGTATTCCAAAAAGTCTGACTTTAGGCATATACACGTTCCCTCATCTCAACAGGCTCCTCTGGGACCTGCCTTCTCTTTGGGATCCCAAGCTCCAGAGGACCACAGACCTCAACTTATGGTTTTATCCAAAGACAAAGTTGTGCTTTTAAATTCTGGGGTTCTTCTGAAAGGAGTCAGAGTTGGTGCAGAAGTCCGGGAAGGAGGGGTGGCACAACTCAACAAGGTGTTATTAGAACAATTTTATGTTAAAGAAACAGATTCAGGGAAATTAAATGGTTTTCCCAAGTCCACACTGCATGTAAGAAGAGATGGAGTCAGGATCAGAATCCAGGTCTGCCTGACATCAATCCCCAACACTTAACCATTGTGAGGTACTGAATGTGCTACCTCCTGACACACAGCTTTAAGGCCTCAGCAGCTTGGTTTGTGGGGAGGGGGACAAGACAGAGGATCTTTGTCCCAGGCCTCACTTTTAGGAAACTCTCAAATTTAAACTTTTGATTTTATCTTCAAACAAGTAGTCTGGACCCAGAGACTATCCTAGATCTCACCTTATTTTGGTCTTATGTATTATTTTTCTCTTATAATTATTTTGTGAATAGTACAATTATATTGCATCAGTTTGCTAAATGTATGTAGAAAATACCACTATTTTAGGGTTTTGTTTTTCATTTTTTTTTAAATGATGGCAGCTTAAAAAAAAGTAAGTCTAAGACCTTTCCCAAATTTTCCTAAAGATTTTATTTATTTTTAGAGAGGGGAAGGGAGGGAGAAAGAGAAACATCAGTGTGTGGTTGCTTCTAAAGCGCCCCCTACAGGAGACCAGGCCCACAATCCAGGCATGTGCCCTGACTGGGAATTGAACCAGCAACCCTTCAGTTTGCAGGCCATCACTCAATCCACTAAACCACACCAGCCAGGGCTTCTTCCGATTTTGTAAATAGATGCACTGTGGCCTATGTCAGCAGTCCCGTCTCCTTCCCGCCCAGTGATCCTCCTCATTCCAAGCCCCTGGAAGACTTATCATTTTGGATACAGATCCTAAGAAAGTCACTTGAAAAACTTGGTGACATCAGCTTCACCACTTATCTCCCTAAAGCAGTGACGTCCTTTCCCTGCTAGGTCAAACTAACCTTATTAAACCAGGCACAGGTCGGGATCCTCTTCTCGCACAGGGACCGAGGTGAACTGAGTGCCGGTCCCCACAATCGTGATGGTTGATAGCAGCAGTCAGACGCCTAAACCAGGCACGATGATTGGGCCTTGAAGGGCGGGGGAGGTTTGAATGACGCCTGTGTGGGTGTAACCTGCAGACAAGCCCTTAGTGGTTCTCATGGGGCAAGTGACCTGCGTGGCAGAAGGAAAAGCCAAAGCAGGGAGACAGTTCAGGGGTCTGTAGGACTCAGGCACTGCGCCAGCAGCCACCTCTTCTTGCCGTGCAGCAGCCAGATTGCTGGGGGAGAACCAAGAGTCTCTCCCTGAAACTGGTGTCCAGGGTGAGCCATTTCCAGCCCTGACTTGACCCCAGCTGCACTGCGGAAGAAGGTTGAACTTCCCACTGGAGAGCTCAAGATCTTGGCTAGACTCTGTAGGGGTGGTACCCAAAATCTGTGAGCTTGGCACTCACAAACCTTCAATAATGGTCAATTTTCTCTTCTAAAACAGGGGTGTTGATCTCCCAAGTTCATTGTGAAAAATGCCTATAAAGATTAGCCCTTGTAGAAGTAAAAAAATAAAAAATAAAAAAATAAAACTTTATATGAAATGTCCAGAATAAACAAATCTGTAAGTCGGGGCCAGGAAGAGGGCAGAATGTGAAATGACTGCTAATGGATGTGGAATTTGTTTTGGGGGTGATGAAAATGTTCTAAAAGTAGATTGTAGTAGTGATTATATACAAAAAGCCTTCAAAATGTACTCTTCAAATAGGTCAATTGTGTTGTATATGAGCTCTATTTTAAAGCCGTTTTAAAATGTGTGAAAGTTCTTTGTAACTTCACTGAAAAATTTTAGGGCATTCTACATATTACAAAATTTACCCATCTATTATCTGATTTTCCCTCCATTCAATCCTTTGAGGTGATCAGCATTTGAGAAAGAAACACAAATAACTGCAGGGCAGAAGGGACAGTGAGATGTGGCCTGGAGAAAAAGAGACTGAAGAAGGCTTCGGGGAGGAGGTTCCATTTGAGCTGTCCACTCAAGGATGATAGAATCTGGACAAATGGAGACACAATTATGTCCTAGAATATGGGAAAGCATAGGACATATATCATGGTAATAATTAGATCAGTTTGGCTCTAGCATAGAATGTCTGAGGAAGAGTTTTTGCAAATATCTGGGTAAGATCGTGCTACATAAAATGAACATATTTGCAGCTTGATAGGCTGGGTAGGGACAATCCAACTCTGATATTAATTAGCTTTGTGACATTTAGTAAATCACTTTACATCTCTGAGACTCAGTTTAATTATAGTTTCTACCTTGCAAAGTTGTTGTAAAACTTAAATAGCACTGTTAGTGGTTGACTTGTGTCTCTATAAAGATACGTTAAAGTCCTAATCCCTAATACTCTCAGAACGTGACCTGATTTGGAAATAGAGTCTTTGTATATAGATGTACTCAAATTAAGACAAGACTACACTCGATTAGAGTGGGCCCTGATCTAGTATGACTGGTGTCCTTGTAAGAAAGGAAAGCAGACACACAAAGACAGACGTAAGGCGACACCATGACCACAGAGGCAGGATCAGAATGATGCAGCCAAGGAATGCCGAGGACTGTTGGCTACCACCAAAAGCTAGCAAGAAGAAAGGGTTCTATTCAGGGTTCAGAGGGAACATGGCACTGATGACACCTTGATTTTGGACTTCCAGCTTCCAGAACTTTAAGAGAATAAATTTCTGTTGTTTTAAGTCACCCAGTTTGTTGTGCTTTGTTATGGTAGCCCTAGGAAACAAATACATGTAGCATATGGTAGGCATTCATACATGTTTCCCTGAGAATTGAACTAGCATTTTGATCTTCACACTGCAGGCAGCAGGGAGGTACTAAGTATTCGTGATCAAAGGAAGTATATGGTTTTAAGATTTGAAAGAGGAGAAGATGGGGATAAGAATAGGGTTTGTTTCATTTTTTATTTTTTAGGTTTTGCTTTAGTTCATCCACTTGAGAGTCAACAGGGGTTTTGTCTCAGGAGGGTCCTTTCCAGAAACTTCTGTGGTCTACTGTGTTCTAAAGGAATGACACAGTCTGAGAAAACTCTTACAGATTTCAACCTAGTAAACCACTCTCTTGAAATTAGTCCAGGGAAACCAAGGGTTGGGTCCCAGATTCCACTTCACGGTTTTCTCCCACTTCATTTGTTA
This sequence comes from Micronycteris hirsuta, assembly GCA_004026765.1. NCBI lineage: Eukaryota > Metazoa > Chordata > Mammalia > Chiroptera > Phyllostomidae > Micronycteris > Micronycteris hirsuta. Next base: position 41,133 of record PVJI01013156.1, on the reverse strand, counting down.
AAGCTCTAGTCCTTGCCCTGGCCAGGTAGCTCAGCTGGTTATAACACTATCCCAATACACCAAGGTTGTGTGTTCAGTCTCTGGTCAGGGCACATACAAGATTCAATCAATGAATGAAGTTAGTGGAACAATAGAACTCTATTTTTCTCTCTCTCTAAAAAAAAATCATTTAAAAAATCAATCAAAAAAAAAAAGCATTGCTCCCTTTATTCCTTCAACAAACTTCCTTCTCAAGATGGAAGAAAGATGATTGATACTTTGTCCTTTCCAAGACTGTCTAGGACTGGAGAATGCAGTGGAGTGTGTAATTGCTCTCTCACTTCTCCTGCATCCTCAGTCTCTCCTTTGATTCCTTCTCTCTGCCTTGACTTAATTGTTCCAGGTGTGCTTCACTGCTTTTCTGTCACTGGCTACTAGATTGTATCTGTTTTTTCATCACCTGCCCTACCTAGGACACAAATGGGTGCCCCTGCTCACGAAAACGCATTCCAACAATGCTTCTGACTCTATTCCACTAAGACAATTCTCTCCAAATCTTGCTAACCTCCTCATTAAAACACTCTGCCATGTTCTTCCACTAGGCAGTCCTATTCAATGAAAAACAGTCCCTCCGAAGCTTGAAAGGCATGAGGAACATATGGGGAGAAACTGAATTGTGTGGCTTCGGGGCTAGGGCTAAAGGGGCAGCTGCCATTGTTCCTGTGCAGAGCTTGCAAGCTTGCATGTGCAGGTGCAGGCAAGCACCAAATCTGAACCTGCATTAACATGGTAAGTACCGCTTACCCAACCCTGTGACCCTGCCACACCCAACTCACATACTGTCTAATGATCTTTCAGCAGCTGTTCCACACAGGCAGCTGGCCTTGGCTCATGCTGGGATTTCCTAAAAACTCTCAAAGATCCACAAGACCCAGGAAAGCAGCAACAGGCCTTGACGTGCCCTGTGCTTCTTACTGTGCAGCCCCAGGCCTGGCACTGGTGTCAGCTGGCCTTGGTTTGCAGCATGGCCTCTCCCACATGCCTCTGGGCCCAACACAGCTACCAAATGCAGATAGTTTTGTAGCTCCTACTAGGTGGCCCAGGGTGGGCACAAGGAGCAGCTGACCTTGGCCTGCAACGGAGTCCCTCCCAGTGGGCCTCAGAACCAACACACTTGGTGGCCACCTTCAGGCCAAAACCGAGCACCTCCAAATTAGCTCCATAAATGGCATACCTAAAGGGTGATCTTGAAAGGCACCAGAACCCACTGGGGCAAATCCCACTCTGTTGGGTCAGCACCTACACAGCAGTTTGTCTGCTGTGGTCATGGCTAGTCCCCACAGTCAGTCAGTCTGAGGGTCAACCCCATCCACTGATGTGCCAACAGCAATCAAGGTTCAGCTACAACAGGAGGGCACACACAACCCACACAGGACACCTCTGGAACACCAGCTCAGGTGACCAGGAGAGACTGTGCCCCTGTGCCCTACAGGACATTTGTATAAGACCACCCTGCCAAGATTGGGAGATGTGGCAGATCTACCTAATACATAGAAACAAACAAAAAGATGCAGCCAAAATGAGACAAAGAAACATGTCCCAAATTAAAATAACAAGACAAAATTCCAGAAAAAGAACTAAACAAAAGGGAAACAAGTAATCTACCAGAAGCAGATTTCAAAACACTGGTTAAAGAATGTTAAATGAACTTAGAGGAAGAATAGATGAACTCAGTGAGAATTTCAACAAAGAGAAAACACACCAAAAAAGGACATGGAAACCATAAAAAAGAACCAGTAAGAAGTGAAAAAAAAAAAAATAAACGAAGAATACACTAGAGGGAAACAACGTATGATTAGATGAAGGACAGGATCAAATCAGCGATTTGGAAGACAAGCTAGCAGAAAACACACAATCAGAACAGTGGGAAGAAAAAAGAATTTGAAAAATGAAGATACTATACCCTGGCTGGTGGGGCTCAGTGGGTTGAGTGCTGGCCTGAGAACCAAAGGGTTGCCAGTTCGAATCCCAGTCAGGGCATACACATGGGTTGCGGGCCAGGTCCCCATTTGGGTGTATGCATGAGAGACAACCACACGTTGATGTTTCTCTCCCTCTCCTTCTCCCTCACTACCATCTCTCTGAAAATAAATAAAATCTTTTAAAAAACTAAATATACATATATATACATACACATGTATATGTATGTGTTTGTTTAATACCACCCGAGGATATGTTTTTATTAATTTTAGAGAGAAAAGGAGAGAGAAACATCAATGTGAGTGAGAAACATCGATTAGTTGCCTCCCACGCTCCCCAACCAGAGACTGAACCTGAAACCTGGGTATGTGCCCTGAACAGGGGTCATACCCGCAAACTTTTGGTACATGAGATGATGTTCCAACCAACTGAGCCTCCCAGTCTGGTAGCACTTTTGCATATAGGGATGGAAACTCCAAACTCTGAGGGCACCTGTCTATCCACAGGACATAGCATATAGGAGCCACAGATTTTGTTGAATGGTTGATGCAAACCAGAGCAGCAACCCAAACTCAACTCAATGCCCCAAAGCTACATCTTAACCCAACCTACCTGGCTGATCTGGAGCTCAGGCTACAGGCTTCCAGAGAAAGGTATTGAGCAGAGCAGCTGTCTTGGGGACCAGAAGGCATACAACTCTCTGAGAGGAAGAAGAGGCAGTTTTTATCATCCTCTTTTTACATGTAGCCTGAGACTTAACTTATCAGACACATTCAGATATGGTTTCTCACTTATCTTGACTTTCCAAGTCTATTTTGATATAGGCATGGCAGAGTTTATTGTTCTCATTTTACTGAAGCCAGGGAACAGTTAAGCAGGTGGGAGACCCAGAATCTAAAAGGGCCCAGGGTTCCTTTAGAATGATTCACTGATGTGCCCTAACAGCCAATCTCCAGGCACATTACCTGCCTTACTAGAGGCTGTGTGGGGCCTCTGGCTGCACCCTAGAGTGTGTACACAGGTGGTGGGTAAGGTAGGGGTTATTGAAATGGAAATCACAAAAAGGGCAGATGTAAGACCTTGAAGCTATGAAGGCTCTCAGTTGCTAGCCTGGGCTGGGGGCCATGACACCAGGCTCTATTTAGACTTCAATCTGATGAACTCTAGTGCCCAGGTTAGGGTTTAGGGCTGGGCCCTCCCTACCTTATTTCTCAGTTTCAGGACCTTTCTTTAAGACTACTTTCTTTGCTCTTGGTGTTGAGTTCTTCAAGGCACCTAGAGAATTAAAGCTGGCAGCTTTTCTTGGGCCTAGGAAGCACCTGTATGTTTAAGCAATTAATGAGAGCCTACAGGGGGACCTCTTAACTCATGAAGGTTAAGAAGGATCTCCAAACACCACCATACCCTCAAGGAACATCCTCAGGCACTATGTAGCCTGTCCTGATGCAGAGGGAGAGAATACATGTAGCTGAAAGAGATGCTGCCTACTTCCACCAGAGGCCTCATCATGGAATTCCAGAGGACCCAGCAGGCCATTACTGAGTTGCTGTAGTCCTGGGAGAGCTGAGAGCTATCTGGATGAATCCTTGATTATGAAGTTGGGGAGTTTTCACTTTCCACACCAACTCTTACTGATTCTGCTCTTTCCAAATCTTTTCTTTCACTACTTTTATCATTCAATTCCATAAGAAAGAAGTATGCTGGGCTGGATATGCACCTTCATCTCAGGCCAAGAATTCTAGGCTTCAGGCTCTCATATCAAGAAAACATGTACTGGCCCTGGCTGGGCTGCTCAGTTGGTTAGAGCATTGTCCAGATATGCCAAGATTGCGGGTTCTGTCTCTGGTCAGGGAACACACAAGAAGCAACCAATGAATGCATAACTAAGTGGAATAACAGCAACAACAACAACAACAAAATGATTTTTCTCTCTCTCCTCTCTCCCTCTAAAAGGAAGAAAAGAAAATGTATACTGGTTTGGGCCAGGGAAGGAGAACTAGTGGAGGGACAGGCTTTGGTTATGCGGGGAGAGCGTCTTCACAATGGAAAAAGGCAGAATTTACCCACTTCCTCCCCACCAACAGCCTGGCTGCTGATAAAGGTTCCATAATGCAGCCTCTCAAGGCAGCGGGATTACATCTCTGATGCCTTACTACTAGGACTATTTACACGCTCCATCAGCCATGCCCCTCTTGAAAGAAGGCTCATGGGAGACTAGAACTGAAAGGAAAGAGGCTGGACCCCACCGAGCACGTCTGCAAGATACGCAGAAACCCCTACTTCTCCTGGAACAGGTGCACAACACTCGGGTAAATTGAAGCTCAACGCTCCGTCTCTTCCCCACTTTGGCTCAACCCAGTCAATGCAGAACACCGCGGGAGCAACGGAGCCGGAAGGGATACCTACCCTAGTCTCTTGCCTTCGCCACCCACTCCCAAACTCTTGCCTGCGAGGTGGGAACCCAGCTGAGGAGTCAGGGTGATACCGAAACCCGCCTCCATGTGGCCTCTCTAGGAAATTGGGAATTTCACATGTCGTTAGCACTCGGTTCACATTGATTGGCCTAAAAAAAAATCGAAAGAACCGGAAGACGCCCTTAAAAAACGTGGTGGCACTCTAGCTTCACTACTGTTGTCTCACTATATCAAGCAACTTGGCGTGGTCTTCCGCCACTTCCCTGGCCACCCGAAGGTGACGCCAGCCGCTTCACTTTGGTTCCTTGAGGGCAGCGATATCTGCCCTCAACCATAATGGCAGTGCTGCCCAATTTGGCTGCATGCCCCTAGGGATGATGGCTGCCAGGTGGCTTCACTTATTTTCTCACCACCTAGGAAGACGCGGACCGGCGATTGGACACTGCCTGGAGGCTCCGAGAAGAAAGCCTTCCGCGGTTGGGCAGTGCAGGGTAAGGCTGATTTTTAAAGGAGCCGCAAGTGGGAGCCGTCGAAGACCCGAGATCGGCGGGAGGCGGCGGTGAGCAGTGCGTGGGGGAGGGCACCGAGCAGCTGGAGAAAGGGCGGGAGGAGGGAGAGAAGGAAGGAAACATTTGAGCCACCTGCACCGGGACTAGGGAGAGCGCTGGGCGGGGATAAGGAGAGGGTGGAGGGAGGGGGGTCTGTGGGCGGGACCTCCCGGGACTGGAGTGGAGGGGGTATCTGCTGGACAGTGGATCCCCAGGGATCCTGACTGAGTTTGTGATGCTCAAGCTCTGGCCGCCCTTGAGTGAAGCTTTGCAGAGTCGAAGCTTACAGGGAGAGGAGGATCCTCCCGCGGCGTCTGATTGGAGGAAACGCACTGTAGGATTCTTTCCGCTTGGATCCAGTTTAGGGGATCTGGTGGGAGGGAGAAACGTCGGTGTGTGGGTGTACTGCTTTGGAGTCTTCGGCCACTCGCTGGGAGTAGATGGGGATCGCAGCGGGATCGGGCGGAAACTGAGCCTCCTAGGACCGGGATCCAGCTGATCCCCGGGGCGCTTCTCAGGGCGGAATCTACCGGGACAAAGGCTCCGGGAGGCTCGGGCCGTGGGAGAACTGGGGCTGCTGCAATCCAGGTTGTCGCGGCAAGTGTCAAGCCTGGCGCAAGTGATCCTTTGATCGCGGCGGCGGCGGCGGCGGCGGCGGCGGCAGTGGGAAAAGGCCGGCTCGGGACGGCCGACCGGGGGCGCCCTTTTGCACCCCAGTTCTCAGGCCTTTGGGCTACAGGGAACTGCGGGCTACTATGAAGGGCGGAGCCGCAGGGAAAGGGCTGTCCCTCACTCCCCACTCCCCCACTCCCCACCTCCCACCCCAGGCTGCAGCCTGGGATCCCCCAGGGACTCCCCGAAGCCGCTGCTTCCCCAATGGACTTGCCCGGGGAATCCAGGTGAGAGCGCACCCTGCCAGCCTGTGTTGAGCTCGGGAAGCGGGGAGCCTGGCGACTCTATAGGGGAAATCACAAAGCCAACGACAGGCTCAGGCGATAGTGCTCTGCTTCTTTCATCCTGCAGCCCGCCTGGCCAGCCACGTCTGTGCCGCCAGCCGCTCAGTCGAGCATTATGGGGAGCCAAAAGCCCGAAACGGCCGAGGCTACAGCCCCCGGTGGCCCCTTCACCCTTGGAAAAGGCCTCTCGGCGGGTTCTGGCCGTGGTACTGGAAGATGTCATGGCTGCCCGAATGGTGAGCCCCCTGAACTAAAGAGGCTCTCTTCTCTCACAGGTCCCTCTCAGTACCAATCAGGCCAGATCACTAGTGAGGATAATTGAGGTCCAAACACCTCATTCTCTCACACATCGCTCAGGCAGCCTTTCTAATACTAGAGTTCTGCTTGGCTCTCTAACTTCAACCTCTAATTGGGCAGGGTCTCTAGTGCCAATTCACCACAGCCAACCGTGCTGGACTGGAACCACATCCCCACAATTCTTTAAGTACAAGAAACCCTTCTGCTTTCTTCCCAGCCCAACTTTTAGGCAATCCTTAAGACGCAAACTGATATCACAGTGAAAAACTGAGGCCCCAAACAGGGCAGTAATAACCCAAAGTCGCCCTCTTTTTTTCATTTCTTCAAAGAGTCTGGGTGAGATTACCCCAGGTCCAACACCAGCAGTTTAGAACACTGTGTGGCCCCCAATTCAGGATGACTCACCTCTTTGGAGGTCTTGAGGGAATTCAAGCCACAACCTCTGTCATCTTTGTGGCATAGGGCACAGTTAGGCACAGGAAGCCCTGTCCACTCCAACCTCATTCCATCACCTTGTTCTTAATACCTCTCCTAGGTCCCCCTGATGCCCCAGGAGGAGACCTCTACTCCATGGCACCGCAGCAACCGTTGGGATTCTGTCCACAACCAACTGCCTGCCTCCCCACCCCGACAGGCTGTGTGGTCGTCACAGGCCAGGTGAGCAGGCAGAATGTGGGGTAAGCTGGGGACACAGCTGAGCCCCTCTGATTTTTGTGTTCCTTCTCTAGGTCGCCCTACCCACTGCACTTATGCCGAGAGCCCTTGAGTCGAATCCACCAGTCTTCTTCCACCCTGAGGCATCGATCAAGGACAACCCCTGGCCCAGAGGAAGGCCCTTCACAAGAGGTGGACCGGGCCCCCCAGCCCACTCTGGTGGTGATGCTAGAAGATGTTGCCAGTCCAAGACCCCCAGCTGAGGTATGGGAACTTCTAGTAAGGATATCAGGGGTGTAGCTGGGAGCAGGCACTCCAGTGTGGGTAGACGACAAGTGTAGGTGAGTTGAGTCTGGGGTAGATTTTGCTCAAAGAGGACAGCATTTTAGGTGGAAGACACTACTTGAACAGAGACCTATATGAAAAAGTTTTTGGTGTGAACCTAGGCAGGTACCTGGAGACAGAGAATCGGGATGTGGGTAGCTAAGGAGGCCATAGGGGGCTTCTGTACCTACTCACAAACATCCCCTGTTTATATCCAGGGCTTCACGGACAAGACTCCCAACTTCATCATCCCAGAGAGAAGGTGAGAGGGCTGGGGAAGGAATTATTGAGATGTCCAGACAACAACCATTGTCCAGGCAGCCAGAGCTAGGGGCATTAAAATTTTTTTGTTCAGTAGTTCCATGTAGCACCCTCAGTAGCCTTAAGGGACAGGGGAGGTGCTAGCTCAGGTGGGATCTGGGTTGGGAAGCTCCCCCAGCCTTTACCTTGCCTCTTCACCCCAGAGCTGAATCCATGATGATGGTTCACCAGACAATGCCTCCACCCAAGGACCTGGAAGCCCCATTCCAGGCATCTGCCCTGCCTGCAGACCCTCTAGAAAACTCATCACCAGGTAAGGACTGAGATAGCGGGATGAGATTTGGAGCTCTGGAAAATCCTAGCTGAGCTTATAAGTGTCAGATGCAGAGGTGAGGATGGGGATTAACCCCCTCCCAGGGCAGAGTCTGGTGTGTGAAGATGGGATTTCAGCTTCAGAGGCCTGATGTCCATCCAACTCCTAAATTTGGGGCTTAGTTTTATTTAGGAATGGGCTTCCTCTGGGCAATTTAGTGTTTCGGGAGGGGCTGAAGCTACTGAAGTGGGGCTTAGCCACCTGCAGCTAAGGAATGCTTGCCTGTGACCCTTTCCTTTCCTCAGCCCCAGATCCCGTTCTGGAAGCCCCATCGACCCCACCGCCATCCAGCCTTTTACGCCCCCGCCTCAGTCCTTGGGGCTTGGCACCCCTCTTCCGTTCCGTTCGTTCCAAGCTGGAGAGCTTTGCTGACATCTTCCTCACACCCAACAAGGCCCCACAGCCCCCACCCCCATCACCCCCCATGAAGTTGGAGTTGAAGATTGCCATCTCAGAGGCTGAGCAGTCCAGGGCTGTTGAGGGTACTGCATCTGTCAGTCCCCGCCCTCCTATCCGCCAGTGGCGAGCTCAAGACCACCATCCCCCAGTACCTCTCCCTAAGCCACCTCTGGGCCGAAGCCACTCCTGCCCTGACCTGGGGCCTCCTGGCTCAGATACCTGCAGCTGGCCCCCTACTTCACACCACCCAAGCCGGCCACGGCCTCGGCGGCATACTGTGGGTAGTGGAGAGATGACTCGAGCCCCGCCACCGCCACCCCCTCGACCCTGTCTCCGGAAAGAGGTCTTTCCTCTTGGAGGAGTGGGAGGCTCTCCTCCCCTCATCACATCTTGTTCGTCCACCGCATCCACTTCCTCCTCCTTCTCCGAACCTGCAAAACCCAGGTAGTGCTCTCAATAAAGCCTTAAATGCCTGGCCACAGTTCAGGCCAAGCCTCCTTCCCTAGTATCCAGTGGGCAGGCATTGGGGATACTGCTGTGAATGTTATTTGACCCTGAGCCTTTACCTTCTCTGTAGGTTGGGCTCAACTAAGGGGAAGGAGCCACAGGCCTCGCAGGACCAAGTGCTGTCAGACCCTGAGACCAAGGTAGGCGTACAGATGAAGGGGAGGAGATTAGTGGGAACCTGTTTCCACGCTGCATTCTTACCCTGTGCCCCATTTTTGCAGACCATGGGAAAGGTTTCTCGATTTAGAATACGCAGGACAGTGGCCCGTCCTCAACTAAACCTTACACCAATGGGGCTGCCTCGACCAATCAGGTGAATGCTTATTGTGTATGAAACTGCCCTGGCCAAACAGATGTAGGTTCACATTCTCTGAAGTATGGCTTTGTCTCCTCTCAGGTAGTCCAGTCCAATTTGGTCTGAATGTGGTTTGTGCTTAGAACCATCTGTCTGCCTCAGGCATTACTCCTGGCACCTGGCATGTCCCAGAAACTGAAATGCAGACTAGGCCTTGCTTATCACTTCTCCAGCCCTCACTGGCTCCAGGTTTTTTAGTGGTCTCTGCTCTTTGCTCCCAGGTTGAACAAGAAGGAGTTCAGCTTGGAAGAAATTTACACCAACAAGAATTATCAGTCACCAACAACCAGGAGGTGAGAAGCTTTAAAGGTCTGGGGTTGATAAGAGGGAAGGCTAGAACCAGGGGGCATGCTGGTAACCAGCACCCCTCCCTGCCTTGTCCAGGACCTTTGAGACCATCTTTGAGGAACCCCGGGAGCGCAACGGGACTCTGATTTTTACCAGCTCAAGGAAGCTGCGGCGGGCTGTGGAATTTCGGGACAGCAGCCTTCCTCGATCTCGGAGGCCATCTCGTGGGGTCCGGGCTGCAGCTGGCAGGACCCTTACCCCTAATGTGGCCCTCAGCCCAGATGTGGGACCCCTGCTGCAGCAGCGGCTGGAGGAGCTGGATGCCTTGCTCCTGGAAGAGGAGGAAGTGGATTAGGGAGCCGCCCCATCAGACCTAGGAGCTCCATCTGTTTATCTGTACATCCATCTGGGAGGGAAGAAAAGCCTTTGAGGCCATTTCATTTTTTTCTTTATATTTCTAGTAAAGTTTTCAATATACTTCTGATTCTTTTGTTTGTTCCTAGCAGAGTTGGAGATTAATTGGCAGTATTGGCTAATGTTTCTACTTTGACACTCAAAGACTGGGAAATGGGGGAGGTGTAAGGGAAGGCAATGAGGGTTAGATAACAGGAAGGGAATCAGGAAATGCCACTGGAGATAACTAGGAGAATTTTTCCTGTGTGGAGGGATACTTCTGAATCTGCTCCAGAAGATACTGTGATCCTGGACCCTGGTCAGGGTACTCCCAATTCACTTACAACAAAGAGGATACTGAAAGTCCCAGAGTGGACCAAGGCTATGATCAAGATGGCCCTGAATTCCTAACATGCAGTGCAGCACCTGCTGCTGGATTCAGGAGCTAAGAGTAATCAACTATAATTGGCCACATATGACAAACTGTCATGGTACTTGATTTGCACATAACCCAGTAAGAGGGGATTATACCCATATAAACATTGGAAAGCACACTGAGTGTATCATTGATGTCTATATTAAAAGGATAACCCAGGCAATCAGAGGTCAGAAGTGGCACTCTACAGCTTTCAAATTTAAGAGGCAAAATAGAGCAGTGGCTAACAGCACAGACTGGAGGTAGGTCAAGCCCAAATCCTGATTAGCAAACTAAATGTTTGTGTATCGATCCCCTCCCCCTCTGTAAATGGGGCTAATAGCAATACTTTCCTAAAATAATCCTTACTGGCCAATGAGTTAATATGTGAGGAAGTGCCTGGCACACAGAGCAAGGTGTTTTTTGTTCTTAGCATGGAGATACCACAGGCCAGCACTTTCCCATTGAACCGAAAGAAAACGAGATGCGGCTTCCTCCCCGCGCGTCTGGCGGTCGCCAGGTGCGCCGCGCGTTCAGGTCACCCCACTCCACGGAGCTAATCCTGCCTAGCTGCCCGCCAGACGACGGTAATGATAAGCGCGTGGCGAGAAGCTCGACGGCCTTTGGTTTAAGCCAAGCGGCGGAAAGGCAGAGACGACGTAACTGGCCGTCGACAGGTACCTTCCGCAGCTGCGCGCCGCCCAGCGGCCAACCGCCCTCCACGACTCGCGCAGCACAGCCCGGCTCCTCAGTTTGATGCCGTCAGAAGGTGGACCAATGACCGAAGAACAGGAAAAGGCGGAGTCACAAGTAGAACCGCCCAAACACCTACTTCTAGCCAGTCAATTCACGAGACTTGATGAAGGACGGAGTTAATCTGACGTATACCCAATCCAGAATTTGAGGGCGGTTACAAATTACCCACTCCCCGAGTTTGACTCCGCCCCCCACCCTGACGTACACTTTTCCACCTATCAACGACTAAACCTGTGGAGGGGTGCGGGGAAAGGGGCAAAGAGTGGGAGGAGGCAGAGAGAGGAAGGAGGCGTAGGCTGAGGAGGAAGAGGGAGGAGGGGCAGGGAAGTGCTGGCAGAGAAGCGGCCCAAGACTCCAAAGGAGACAAGAGGGTGCGCTGGAGCTCCTCCGCTGACCAACGGCCGTCTTTCGGATCCCTTCAAGAGCGAGTCACACAGAGACGAGGAAAGGAGGAAGAGACGTTTATGTCGGCAGACAGAGAAGCTCTACCCGTCACCGTTGCCTCACATCCGGGGCTTTGGAGGGCTGGACGTCGCGGTCCCGCCCCCACCTCGAGCCTTTCATGGCGACCGGAGGCGGAGGCTGGAAGAGCTGGGACTGGAGGAGGCCCCTTTAAATCTCCTTAAAGGGGTGGCCACTGGGTTCGGCAGACTACAACTCCAGCCTTAAAGGGGAAGCCGGCGAACTGAAGCTGACAAATTGAAAACTGTGCTGTTGGGAGAACTGGAGCGAGTGAAGATTCTTACCTCTTCTCCCCCCCACTCCAGAAGTCCTTTAAATTCAGCTTAAAGGGGAAGTGGCCGCTTGTGGAGTACTGGAAACAAACTACGACCCTATAAAGCAGCGGCCTGCTGTTTTGAGGACCCTGGACTCCTTAAAGGGGTGGCCTCTTTTAGCCGGAGGACTTGAGACACTTTTAAAGGGAAGGTCTGCGTTTCGGGGCGAGCTTTCGGTCCCTTTTAAAGGGGGTGGTCCTTCCTCTTCTTCGGGGAGACTAGTCTCGACCCCTGGCAGGGGGCGGCTACCGCACTAGGCCGGCCGGACACCGTCGAGTCGTCTTAAAGGGGCCAGGGGCTGGACAACTTGCGATTTCGCCTTAAAGGGACGGCCGCCCCTTCTTCGCCGTCTCGTCCCCGCCGGCCCCACGGGAGGGGGGGTGACCCTAGGGCTTGTCGCCCCGGGGGCGGCGCCGGCTCCCCAGGCCTTGGCCTTGGGGCAAGCTCAGGGCCATCAGATCCTGCTTTAAAGAGGAAGCGTGGCCCTCTCGTCCCTGTGCAGCCACCAACGCCGCGCCTGCGACCCCGGGCCTGCGGACAGGCCGCTTCGGGCCCCGCCGCCTCCGGATGCGGCACTGAGGGCGGTCGCCATGGAGACGGCCGCGGCTCCCGGCCCGGGCTGGGCAGCTGAAGGAGAGCGGCGGCGGCGGCGCTGCTCTCGCCGAGACCGAGACCGGGAGCAGCGGCGCCGCCGAGGTCCTGGCGGCGACGCACCCCGGGCCCTGTTGGCCGCCCCGCGCGGATCCTCGTCTTCGTCGTCGCCGCCGCCGCCCGCCAGGCCCTGGTCGTCAGCTTCGTCTGGAGAGCGGCCTGGAGGCCCGAGACGGCGGCGGCCCCGTCCCAGGCCTCGGCCACCGCGACCCCGAGCTCGGAAGCGCCCTGCCGGCTCCGGTAGTCGCGGGGAGGAAGAGGAGGAGGATGAGGGGGGTGCAGACGACGGGGAGGCCGAGGAGGAGCCTGAAGAGGAGGAAGAAGAGGAGGAGGACTTGATCGATGGCTTTGCCATCGCCAGCTTCGCCAGCCTAGAGGCCTTGCAGGTGGGGCCTGATGGGGCTAGAGACCTTTGGGGGGCTTCACAGGGGCAGAGAGAAGGGTATGGTGCCTGGAGTGGGTGGAGTTGAGGGGGGAATGCTGGCACCCCAAACCAGAGCAACCGGCTCCTCTGGCCAGGCTTCTGCCCCGCCCTGGGATGGGAGGAGGTAGAGCTAGTCTCCAGGGACCAACCAGGTTACCCGGCCTGGGAGCCACTTTGGTATTCTGGTCACCCCTAGAGAGGTTGGGAGCTTTCCTTTTTCCATCTACTTTAGTCCCACCTCCTCCTCCACAGAAGGATGCCTCTCTTCAGCCCCCAGAACGATTGGAACATCGGCTAAAGCATTCTGGGAAGCGGAAGAGGGGGGGCTCCACTGGGGCCACTGGGGAACCAGGGGACAGCTCTGATCGGGAGCCTGGGCGGCCCTCTGGAGATCGTGCCAGAAAATGGCCCAATAAACGGAGAAGGAAAGAGGTGAGTTGGTTGTAGATCCTTGTCCTTTAAAACTCAGTATCTAAGGACAATTACGAAAGCAGAGCAATTTTGAGTTCCTACTCCCCCATCGAAGTCTAACAAAGACATGTCCACAATGAGACTCATCTGCTTCTCGCTGGAATTAAGTCTGCCTCAACATGCTGATAATTCAGAGATATATCAAAGGGACTTGGTTGAATCATAAATGAATTAGATGTGTCTTTGCCCTCCCCCTCGAGGTGGTGGCAGTCTAGCAAGAAAGAAACAGTCTGCAAGCAAAAGCTATACCAAAACCTGAGAAGCTAAAGAAGGCAGAGGTCTGGGAGAGATGCTGCAGAAACCCACATGAGGAAGCCACTCATTCTGCCTGGGGGATGGGAGGAGGGTTGTGGTTAGGGAAAGCCCCCTAGGATATCTTAGTCAGGCCTTGAAAAATAGTCATAAGTTTTGCTAAGAGAAGAAATGGGGCAAAGTTGTTTTGGACAAAGCACAGAGATATGAGAGTCTGGTGTATTTGGAAAATGGCCAGAGCATTGGAAACAAGGGTGGGCAGTAGCAGAAGAAGAAGCTAAAAAGAGATTGAGAGTAGGTCACGAGGGGCCTTGAGTGCCTTGTAGGGGAGTTTAGACATTGTCCATAGGCCTCACCAGTCAGCTTCCCTCACCTCTGGACTCTGATCTTTCTCAGGCCTCTTCCCGTCACTCTCTGGAAGCTGGATACATAGTAAGTGCTCTCCACCTGTACTGGTCCCGCCCCTTGTACTCCATCTCCGAAAGTTCCTTCTTGATTCTGGGCCTCGCTCCCTCCCTTTTGTGACACTTCTGTCTTTCCTTCTCCTCAGTGTGATGCGGAAAGCGATCTGGACGAGAGGGTGAGTGGAGCTAGAACTTGTGGGGTGGACAGTGTTACAGCTTATAAAATGAACTGCAGCTTAAAGGGCTCCTGTGTGCAGCAGACAGAGCTTCCTCCTGAGTGGGAAACGTGGGTTAGGTTGAGCCAGAATTAGATTTCTGGGAGGGGGTGATTGAGAGAGTAAGTGATTTCTTTGGTTACTAGAACCAGTTGACCAAAGAATAGAAGGCTTCTACCGTGGTGTGCCATCTTTTCTAAAGCTCTCAGAAATACCAGTGGTTCTCCCCAGAAATTCAGAGTGGCTGTGGAACCAAGTTGGTCCTTTCTGCTGGCCATTAGTCAGTCTTATATGTTAGAGTCTGAGCAGAGACCATGGCACTGAGGATACTAAAAAATTGTAGTTGGTATAAGAACATACAGTATAAAGATGTATTTTAGTGTATTAGTAGGGCTGATTTGCTTATTTTGAAATAATGAGTTTTAACTGTTGGTACTCTACCCCTATAATTAACTAAATTTGTACTCCCTGATGTGTGTCTTGTTTTAGTTTTAAAAATTGGCTGGACAGGGACTGTGGTGAACCAGAGTTTTCTTGTCCATTTTAAGGGGGTAGCCACTCTCTAGTTACTAGCTCATTGTTGCCATTTGAGACTAGGGGCCCATTCTCAAGAGAAAGTGCAAGTTTGAGTTTTTATAAAGAATCTGGATTTCTAAATATCAGCAATTAGTTTATAATTTTTTGGTAACACTTATGGACCAGACAAATAAGTCAAGTAGGCCTATTGGCCTATTTAGTGATATCTGAAATTTTTGCTTTGATTTCCTTGCTTCTCTGCTGTTTTAGTGCTGACGTGATTTTAGGCCTCCTGGCCTATTTGATTCGTAAGCTCAGCTGCTGCACCCTTTTCCCCCAAGCATTGGCACCCTAGAGCACAGTCTTTGGTGGGTTTTAACTAAGGTGATGGAATAGACTTGCCACCACTGCCAGTTTCAGCAGGCTGCAGAGGTTGTTGGCCTTCCTGGGTCAGGGCCTGGCCTAATCAGAACCTGACCCTGTCCCTCCCCTTCTTCCTCAGGTCTCCGATGATGACCTCGATCCATCCTTTACTGTCTCAACCAGCAAAGGTTGGTCCAGAGGGATGGGGCTGGAGATAAAGGAGGGAATTGGGTTGAGCATGGGTCTTAATATGTCTGTTGTCCTGCCTTCACAGCCTCGGGCCCTCATGGCGCCTTTAATGGGAACTGTGAAGCAAAACTCTCCATAGTCCCTAAAGTGTCGGGCCTGGAGCGGAGCCAGGAACAGCCCCCCGGGCCCGATCCGCTGCTAGTGCCTTTCCCCCCGAAGGAACCACCACCTCCACCAGCCCCTCGGCCTCCTGTCTCAGCCCCAGCACCCCTGCCGGCCGCCCCCAGTCTGCCACCCCCACCCCAGCTGCAGCTTCGGGTCTCACCCTTTGGCCTCCGCACTTCTCCCTATGGCAGCAGCCTGGACCTCAGCACTGGCAGGTGAGTGGTCTAGGGGTTTGGTCTGGAAAGACCTGGTCATTTTTGCACCAACCCATGCATTCTATGGCTGTGACATGGGCTAATATATTTGAGATGTGATCTGATAAAGGATTCTGAGACTGAAAAGTTTGAAAGACATTGGCTGAAACAAATTTAAAGAGATTACTACAAAACTCACAGAATGTTTTGTATATTTTCATGCAAGGGAATCCAATTTGTGCCATTTCCCAGTATTATTCGCTGGTGAGGCCTTTCCGCGAGGCCCGACTGCTAGGAGTAGGCTCTACAGAGCATGCTTTGGGAAACGCTGGCATGGCGATGAGCGCTGGCTTTGGTGTCAGACCTGGATTCACATTCTTGCCCTGCCACTTACTGGCGGTGTGTTTTTTTGAGAAGTCACTTCACCTCTCTGAGCCTCAATTTCCTCTTTCTATAAAATGATATAATAATGGTATCTTCATCCTAAAGCTGTTGAGGACTAATTGTGAGTTAATGCAGTGTTTCCCAAAGTGTGTATGCTTATCATTAGTGATATGTGATATAATTTCAGATGTTACGGGAGTAACTTTTTTCAGCTTTTATGTGCTTTAGAAAGTATCAGTAGTACCTCAACCCGTGATTTCACACATTATAACTTGGGTGAAGCTAAGTAAAAAAGAAAAATGGAAGAAGCAAATGGTACAGGTAGTTCTATGGGTGCAGCAGCCATTGGGAAGGTGGTGTGAAATGTTGGAGACTTGGAGTAGCGTGTAAAACAAGTGACAGCACTTGGTCTACAGTAAGTGCTCACTAAATAAAGGGTAAGAATTATTGATACTATATTATTGTCATGATTGCTTTTTTTGTCTTATTATTGAGAAAACTAAGGCTCAGAGAGGGGCAGTGACTTGCTCAAGGTCACCCAGGATGTTAATGGCAAGATGGGCCTAGAACTCTCAGGCTAGGCCAGCATGGTGCTGCTTCCACTCTCATAGGGTAGGAACCCAAGTGACCTGTTGTGATTAAGCATCAAGTGAATGATACATTTTGTGCTGTGGTTGAGTCAGAAAACTCATTTGTCCAAAGACATCAGAGGCACCTGTGTGGAAGACTAGACCTAGAGAGGGAGAGAGGGGATTGTTGGGTGTGGGAGGTACCTCAGTCTGAGGATGGATTCCTTGGGGGTGGGGGTGGAGGTCCTGGGGGCCGGGTTCTACCACCTTCCATGTTGGAGAACCAAGGTCAAGATGTATCACCCAGGCTTCTGACCCATTCCTGTCAGAGCTGGCACATCCCAACCCTTCACTCATCTCCCCACTTCTCTCCCCAGCTCTTCACGGCCGCCCCCCAAGGCCCCGGCCCCTCCCGTGGCTCAGCCTCCCCCCTCATCATCCTCTTCGTCCTCTTCCTCCTCATCTGCCTCCTCCTCGTCCGCGCAGCTCACCCACCGGCCCCCGACGCCCTCACTGCCCCTGCCTTTGTCCAACCACGGCTTTCCTCCCCCTGGGCTGCGGCCCCCACCACCACCCCACCACCCCTCCTTGTTCTCCTCTGGCCCCACCCTGCCCCCACCCCCACCCCTGCTGCAGGTGCCAGGGCACCCTGGGGCCTCAGCTGCTAACGCCCTTTCTGGTGAGTTTGGGATCCTGGCCGGGGGGTGGGGGTGGGGGTCCACGGCCCTGGGCTTAGACCCAGTCGGCTTTGGGGCATTTGGACCTTAGTAGACTGTAGGGCTTGAGGAGGGAGTGACTCAAGGCCAAAAGGGAAGGCGAGTCACCTGGGCCCAAGGAGGCTGACATGGTGGCAACAGATATTAAAGCCTTCTCCCCCTCCCCTCCCACAGAGCAGGACCTGATCGGCCAGGACCTGAACTCTCGCTACCCCGAGGTGGTGGGGCCAGGGGGCTCAGCCAGGCCCCTGGCCTTCCAGTTCCACCAGCACAACCACCAGCACCAGCACACCCACCAGCATACCCACCAGCACTTCACCCCTTATCCCCCGGGTCTGCTGCCACCCCACGGCCCCCACATGGTGAGCTCCTCATTGGGCCAGTGATGAGGCTCCAAGACTTGGGGGGAGGGTCTGGCTTCCAGGGGAAGGCCCTGGGTCCCTGGCTAGCAGCTTACTCTTCCCTTCTCTTCCCTAGTTTGAGAAATACCCAGGAAAGATGGAAGGCCTTTTCCGGCATAATGTGAGTGCGTGTGTACGGTGTGTGGGCATAGATGTATCAGTGCGTGTGGCCCTAACTGTTGGGGTCCGGTCTTCAGCTTCAAAAGTAGGAACTTTGAGCCTGAGAGCTCTCCCTGGGGGGCTTCAGGGTGTGGAGGCCAGAGAACTGATGGGCAGACCAGACATGGGCTGTACCTCCACCCCAGCTTGGACTAGTCCCCTTCTTTCCACAGCCGTACACGGCCTTCCCTCCCGCAGTGCCCGGCCTACCTCCGGGCCTCCCGCCGGCTGTCTCCTTTGGCTCCCTGCAGGGGGCCTTCCAGCCCAAGGTGAGCTCCCAATCCTGACACCACCACCTCCCTCCCCTTAAAGCCCAGGTCCTCCAGGTGCACATGCTGCCTTCTTCCTTCCCCAAACCATGCCCATCTTCCTGTCCTCCCCTAGTGGACCCAGTCTCCCCAAAGCCATGCTCCCTTCCTGCCCTGGTCCCCAGCTTGGTTCTAGACCCGTTTCATGCCTAGTACCAATTCTTCTGACTGATCCCTCCACTCCCCTTCCCCAGAGCACGAACCCCGAGCTGCCACCACGACTGGGGCCAGTGCCGAGCGGGCTTCCCCAAAAGGGGACACAGGTGAGGGGGGCCAGGGCAGGTTCTGCCGGAGCAGGAACCGTCTGTTTGGTTGAGCAGGAGGGTTGACTTGAGAATGAATCACTGATCCTTCCCTTTAATATGTGATTGAGGGTGTCTTTTATGTGAATAGTATGATTTCCCAGGCATGAGGAATAGGAACTTCATGAAGTTGCCCAAGAAATAAGATTACCAGGGCAGCGGTTTTTGTAGGGGTTTTCAAATTTAAGTGACAAAACTTTTTTTTTTTATAAATGACATCATACCAGGAAGCCGTGTCCATAAAACAGTGAAAAGATAAGCTCTCCCTTTGTGAGGGGCACAAGGAGCCCAAGCCTTCCCTCCTGCTTAGAGGGCTCTGGGAACAGTGTGAAAAAACACAGGATGTATTTCCTAAAGGATAGGCTAGAGGTTTTCCAACCTCTTTTAGCAGCAGTAAATGCTTTTCTCTAAAGAAATCTTAACAGAGCCTCGTTACATAAAGCTGTTAATAGGGTATCTTCTGTTGAGGAATGTGTCCTGCCTATGCACCAACCTGCTCCCTGGCCTTCCAAGTAAAGGATCTTAGAACTAGTTCAGGAACTTGGTGCTGGAGGAATAAAGCCCACAGTGGGAGAGGTGGGGGAAGGAGTCTCATCACAAGCAGGAAAGGATTGAGGGAGCCACACAGGGTTCAGGGAGATGTTTGTGGGGGGACTTGGGGGCTGAGAAGATAAGGTGTCCAGGTCAGTAAACAGATCTGAATCGCCACCAATCTCTGCTTTGCCATCCCCAGATCCCTGATCATTTCCGGCCACCTTTAAGGGTGAGTTTGGTGAGGACCTCAGGTTGCATGAGGCTGGGGGCTGGTGTCAGGGTGTTTGGCTGAGGGGTGGAGGGTGGGGGTTCCTGCTTGAGAATAAGTGAAAAGTCCAAGACATGGAGGCAGCCAGATACGGAACAGCAGAAAGCAAAAGGACCATAAGCCAGAGACCTGGGTTCAGATGTAACTGGCTATGGGACCTTGGGCAAGACAGTTTATCTCTCTGAGCCTCAGTTTCCTAGGCTTTGAAATGGACCTAGTCACCCCTCAGTTATAGGGATGATAAAAGGAGATAATGTGTAGCAAGTCTGAGCCCAGGGCCAGGACTGGAGTGGGTGATGAGTGAACGTTCTTTCCTTCCCTTTTCCTTTGGTTATCTTTTTGGGGCGGCAGAAACCAGGGAAGTGGTGTGCCATGCACGTGCGTGTGGCTTACATGATCCTGAGACACCAGGAAAAGATGAAGGTACTGGGGCCGGAGGGCTGGGGAGAGTGGGCCTGTGTGAACTCTGGGCATCTACGTTCTGTAGAGCTTGGCAGAATCTTGGCCAGAAACATCCCATCCTGTTCCCAGTCACTGTCTGAGCAATTCTGCAATTAGCACTAGGTTCTCTGCCTAACTAGGAGGGTGGTCAGAGAAGGCCCCCAGTCCCCTTCTTGCCACCAGCCAGCCCTTGGGGCAGGGTTTAGGGGTGGAAGGGCAAGAGCAGGACCAAACCTGGCTCCTCACTCACTGCCCCTCTCCCTGTCCCATGCAGGGCGACTCCCACAAGCTTGACTTTCGGAATGACCTCCTGCCCTGCCTTCCAGGGCCCTATGGGGCCCTGCCCACTGGCCAGGAGCTCTCCCACCCAGCCGCCTCCCTCTTCACTGCGACTGGTGAGTCTGGCCAGCCCTTTTGGGGCCTGAAGTTCCCCATCTCTAACCTGACACCCACCTTGTGCCCACTCAGCCTCATCAGCATCTCCCACCTCTCTGCCCCAGGTGCCGTCCACGCTGCAGCCAACCCTTTCACGGCAGCTCCCGGGGCCCACGGACCCTTCCTGAGCCCCAGCACCCACATTGGTAAGAGCCAAGGGTATGTGGGGCAACTCAGGCTTTGTCTCTGACTTCTAGGAGTTCTCAAGCTGGGGGTGGAAGTTAGACCTGAAAGGCAGCTGAAATCAAGAGTGGACCTGGTTCCACTTGCTTTGTGACCTTGGGCAAGTTACTGTACTCCCTCTGAGCCTTGATTCATTGTCCGTAAAATGGGGTAGGATAGGGCAGAGTGGTTGCTAATCTCTGCCAGCTCAGATATTTCTCTGAAAGTGGTGGTAAGAGGAAGGTGGAGGAAGGAGGACGGCTGCAACAGCCCCAGAAGTGACCATGGTCACTGGCTCCTAGCCTTCTCGGGCCTGCTACTGGGGGAGATCTAACCTGGGTTTGGGTGGACCAGCAGGGTATAAGCCTGATGGCATGGGGAAAGGTGTTTCTGGAAGAGGAAATTGTGAGGTCCCATAGTGGCCTAGGTTAGTTGTTCTGACCGGCTGTGCGACATGTGCATGAAATTAGGGTCAGTCTGAGAAGGGCCCTGCACATCAAGTGGAATGAAGCCGGCAGAGGTCTCCAGGCAACTGGCTTGCTCTAGAGCTGCTCTGGGTGGTTGGTGTGGGGGAATGTAGGTTAAGAGTTTGACTTCTGGAGTCAGAGAAGCCATAGGTTGGGGGTACCGCTCACTAGTTAGTTGACTGTTGGCAAGTCACTTCACTTCTCTGAACCTTTTTCTTCATCATTAAGTGGGAATGATCCTGTCTGCCTAATGGGGTTTGTGAGGTTAAACAATTCACGCATGTTAAGAACTCAGTGCCTAGCCAGGGCCGAGAGGAAGTACTTGGTACCGGGTTGTTAAGACAAAGCTGCTGAGGTCTTCGGGGCCTGCCTACTGATCAGCCTTTTCTGTTAGTTCTTGGTGGCTGCTGAGAGCAGGCTGCCCAATGCTCTAACTATGCCCTTTTCTCCCACAGATCCCTTTGGGCGTCCCACAAGCTTCGCCTCCTTGGCTGCTCTCTCCAATGGGGCCTTTGGAGGCCTGGGCAGCCCCACATTCAGTGAGTGCTAGCTGGGGTAGGGTGGTGAGGGGCTGTGGCAGTTAGTTAATATGTTCAAGCAGGAGGCTGAGAGGGTGCCTATGTGGGGCTTCCCATTCTTGGCTCCTGTCATTCTCTACTTTGCTCTTTGTCTAGACTCCGGCGCCGTCTTTGCCCAGAAAGAAAGCCCAGGGGCACCACCAGCCTTCGCCTCCCCCCCAGATCCATGGGGTCGCCTGCACCGCAGTCCTCTGGCCTTTCCTGCCTGGGTCCGGCCCCCTGAGGCCGCCCGGACTCCAGGCTCAGACAAGGAGCGGCCTGTGGAGCGGAGGGAGTCTTCTCTCACCAAGGAGGAGAAAGATAGGTATGCTTCCCAAAAACTGCCCTCCCAGCTCCCCGCTCTCCACCTCCCCCTCAGCCTGTATCTGATCTCTGGAGTACCTTTATTCTCTCCCCCCACACCTGCCCCCCCAGGGACCTCCCCTTCTCACGGCCCCAGCCCCGAGTATCTCCTGCTACTCCCAAGACCCGGGCTGGTGAGGAAGGGGCCAGGCCAGCCAAGGAATCTGTGCGGGTAAAGGAAGAACGGAAAGAGGAGGCTGCTGCTGCCGCCGCCGCTGCTGCAGCCGCCGCTGCTGCCGCCGCCGCCGCTGCTGCTGCTGCCACTGGGCCTCAGGGCCTTCACCTGCTGTTTGAGAGGCCCCGGCCATCCCCCTTTCTTGGCCCTGGTCCTCCAGAGCGCTGTGCTGGCTTCCTGGAGCCAACCTGGTTGGCAGGGCCCCCTCGCCTTGCAAGGCCACCCCGCTTCTATGAGGCGGGTGAGGAGCTGACTGGACCAGGGGCAGTGGCTGCTGCCCGCCTCTATGGTCTAGAGCCTGCCCATTCCCTGCTATACAGCCGCTTGGCTCCTCCACCACCACCTACTGCAGCCCCAGGAACCCCTCACCTGCTCAGCAAGACCCCACCAGGAGCCCTTTTGGGGGCACCACCTCCACTTGTGCCCGCCCCTCGGCCTAGTTCCCCACCTAGGGCCCCTGGCCCAGCCCGGGCTGACAGGTGAGGGAAGGGGAGGGGCAGGGGCAAAGCTCCATCCCCCCTTCCTTTTGATAAGATCCTAGAGCTGAGGTTTTAAGCCAGGGCTGGAGGGCAAAGGTCATGACCTCACCAGCCACCTCTGAGTTCCTGGAACCTGAGAGCAGAGCCCCAATCCCCATGAGATCAAG
This sequence comes from Micronycteris hirsuta, assembly GCA_004026765.1. NCBI lineage: Eukaryota > Metazoa > Chordata > Mammalia > Chiroptera > Phyllostomidae > Micronycteris > Micronycteris hirsuta. The sequence continues at coordinate 18,727 of PVJI01013156.1, read as the reverse complement.
CGTCTGATGAACTTTGGGGTCATCGGGAGGGCAGAGGTCACAAACCTCTAGAGAGGAGTGTGTGTGTGTGTGTGTGTACACATACATTAGAGTGGGGGTCATTCCAGAGGTCATAGCTCATGATCTCCTGAGGTGTACCATTGCCCTCTGAGGGCCCCTAGGCCCTTGGCCTGCCTCCCCAAGGGCTCACTAAGCCAGAGGCCAAAGTGCCCCCCCTCCCCTTCACCTACCACCCAAGTCCTCATGCCCTCTCAGGGCTGGGGAAGGAGGGGCTACAGGAAGGGGGGTTCCATGTACATATTTATCTCCCCTTTCACATAGCCCCCCAGACCTTTTGTACATTTTTACAGGGGTGCCCCTCCCAGTAATCCCCCTTCCTGATTAATTAAATCCTCAGACTGGTGCTGTGTTTCTGGCCTCTGGCTTCTCTGTGGGGGGAGGGGAGATTACAGGGAGAATAGCTGGAAGGGGACAGGCAGGCCCAGGGCTTATCCCTCAGAATATGGGGTCCAGCAGGAAGTGGACCAACAGGAGAAGGGACCTGGGTGCCTACGCTGGAAAGAAGGGCAAATGCTTCCTGCTTGGCTGACAGCCCAGGTTCCCCCTACTTGTTCCTATTACCTCTGAGTGCCCCCATCCCCAAAAGGCTCAACCTTTAAACTTCAGAGTCTACTTCTTTCTTAGTGGCTCAGTTTCCTCACTCCATTTCCAAGTGCCCCCAGGATTCCTGGGCCCTGCTCTCTAGAGCCCTATTCCCAGTGCCCTGCCCCAGGCTAGAAGGAGGGCCAGAGAAGGTCACCACGTACCACACACCAAAGAAGGGGGGTCAGCTTGGGGGTGGGCCACATAGGCAGCTTCTTCAGCAGCCTCTCGGCAGAAGCCCTAGCCTTCCCAAAGCAGCAGGTGCCCCCAGGCTGGATCCCAGCCTAGAAGGCAGGGGTCAGGTTAACAAAAACATAATGTTGACTTTTTTCCCAGGTGGGGCTTATTCTGTAACATGACTTGCGGATATTTATATAAAAATGAGTGTTACAATGAGGCCCCTTGGCTCCTCTTTCAGTGTGTGTGAGTCACCTGGGCTTGGGGATTGGGGCTGGGTCCTGGGGTCAGGGAGGGATAAAGACAACACTGTCCGCGTCCTGACAAAGGTTTTCCCCTCCCTCCCGTCTGGGGAGATGTTTTACTACTTCTGGATGGATGGATGAAGAGTGTTGGATACTGGAGTTTTTCACATTTTCCTACAACCCAGGAGTACATGTATAAGATTCAAATTACAGAAAGATAAAACTAAGTTTCCCATTTACCTGCCAACACTCTTCCCCAGAGGTAAGCACTGTTACGCATTTGGTATATGTTTTTTAGGCCCATTTTCTATGTGTTTACCTGCACATATATGTACATGCATGGTTATGTTAGAAAAGATCTGTGTTTTAAAAATCTGTTTTTCTTTTATACATGATTATAAAATACTTCAATCACAATTGTACAAAAGGAAAGTCCCTTATAATCCCACCCCTCAGAGAAAACACTGTTAATTGTCAGAGATAGTCCTTCAGTTCCGACTACTGCCTAAAATATTGTAGAAAAATGGTATCCTGTGAAATGTACTATTTTGCAACTACCTTTTCACACTTAACATTGTTCTTTGATGTAATCATTAAACAAGTGACTACCTAAAATGAGCTAGAGAGGCTGGCTCCCATTCGAATCACCCAGGATTGACTTGTTCCAAGTGTACCCATCGCCTTAAGAAAGATAGAGCCAACATTTTCTGTTGCCACTACACATACCCAAGACTCCTAGGGAAAACTCAGGCCTAGATTGTTCCAACAGAAATCAGAAACACGTGACCAGGAGAATGGTGGCTTGCAGACATAATTTCACATGGCAGGCCTTGTTTTCAAATTATGAAAAATCCAGTTAACACCGTACCTGCTTTCCCTATGTCGTCCCTAGAGATGGGACATGATCTCCTGATTGCCACTGTCCCATTCTGCTGTTTAGGAATGGGCCATCGTCACTATTCAGGGTAGCTCCCTGGTTCCTGTAAGCACTCTTAGATGTTTTCTAGATCTCTCCCACATAACTCAGATAACCCCTAGACCTAATACTGCGCTCCCCTGGCCCCACTTCCATCTCTGTGTTACCAGTACCCAAGTACCCAAATCGGAAGCCTTCCTGTTACCTCATTTGATTGACTGAACTGCTCTTCATTCTTGCAACCACTTCATCTATCATGCTGGGAACTGAACTAGTGGCTGGGGTAAACAAAACAAAATTTCAGCTTTCCTGGAGCTTACAAGCTACTGTGAAGAGAGAGAAACATACTGTGAGAAGAAAAAGGGAAAGAGAAAGAATCCTAAGGGCTGCCTTCTAAGGGCCTGTTATCGTAGCCACTGTGTTCCATTGGTTCATCTCCACACGTTCTGATCCTATGACAGGCAGCTCCTCAGGCAGAGGTGAAAGAGCAAGCTGGGAATGACTTTCAACATTGGGGAAAACAAAACCAAACCCAGATCATTCACCATTGAGAGGCTGCTATTTGGAAATCATTTCTTTGCTCTGAATGAGCTCCGCAGAGTAGCTATGTAATCTTAAGCAATGTGTTTATTTCTGTGCCATGGTTTATTTGAAAATGTTTGTTTAAAAACAACTTTATTGAGATATAATTTATTTATATACCATAGAGTTCACCCAGTCTTTTCTAACTGGCCTCTTTCACTTAGCTTTATGATTTCAGGGTTCATCCATGTTGTAGCTTATATCAGTGCTTCATTCCTTTTTATTGCTAAATGGTATCCCATTGTATGGATAGACCACATTGTGTTTATCCATTCTTCATTTTGATGGACCCTTGGTTTTTTTCTTTTGACTATTACAAATAATGCTGCTGTGAATATCCATGTACAAGTTTTTGTGTGAATGTGTGTTTTCAATTCTCTTAGGTATATGCCTTGGAGTGGAATTGCTAGGTCGTACCATTAACATTTAGGGGAGCTGCAAAAGTAGTTTTCAAAGTGGCTATATTCCCACAAGCTATGTATGAAGATGGAGTTTTAGTGGTTTCACCTAGAATTACTGTATGAATTCAGTAAGTTAAGAAGCATAAAGTTCTTAGAACAGTGTCTGGCACAGAGTAAGTTCTGATGGAATGATTGCTCTCATTACTGGTCTAAAGCAGCAGATCTTTAGAGCTTGGTTAAGGAGGATGCTTACAAACAGTTTGTTGGGGAGGCCCATCTTTCAAAATAGGCTTTGAGGTGAGCAACATCCGTCTGCGGGAACAGAAGGAAGGGGGAACCTGGGCCAGTGAAAAACATGGACTTAGAGCCTTGACATCAGACAGACCACGGTCTGAGTTTAGCCTTTACTAACCAGTTCTGTGGCTTTGGTGTAGTTGCAGCCTGTTTCCATGGTGGACAAACAGGGAAAATGACAATCCCAGCCCACAGGTTCATTGTGATGGTTACATGGGATAGTGCATGTAAAGGGTGCTTAGCACAGAATTTAGTATACAGTAAACATTCACTAAATTAGAGTGTTGTTATTGTAGTTGGGAAGATTAGAAATCTCCCTATTTCAAAATAGACAAGTTGAAGTTAAATGATTTATGGAGTCAGGAGAAGAAATGAGACATACTTGTTTGGGGAGGATTTTAAAAATTTTATTAGAACAGTTTTAGATTTCTCGAAAAATTGCAAGGATATTACAGAAAGTTCTTATATGTTCCACATTCAGTTTCCTCTGTTAACATCTTGCATATGTTAGTGAGTCAGCATTGATAGATTATTATTAATTTAAGTCCGTATTTTATTTCTATTTCCTTAGTTTTTACCCTAATGTCCTTTGTCTGTTCTAGGATGCTGCAAGGACACCACATTATATTTAGTCATCATGTCTCTTTAGGCTCCTCTTGACTGTGAGTTTTTCAGACTTTACTTGTTTTTGATAATCTTGACAGTTTTGAGGAGTACTGGTCAAGTATTTTATAAAATGTCCCTTAATTGGGATTTTTAAAAAATTTATTTTGAGGGAGGGAGGGAGAGGAAGAGATTTGTTATTCCACTTGTGTATGCATTCATTGAGTGATTCTTGTATGTGCCCTGACCAGGGATCAAACCTGCAGCCTTGGTGTATTGGGTCAATGCTCTAACCAACTGAGCTACTTGGCCAGGGCCTTTGGGATTTGTAAATTGTTTTTCTTAGGATTAGACGAGTTACGGGTTTGAAGAGGGAGCAGAGGTAAAGTGCCATTTTCATTACGTCGTATCAAGGGTACATGCCTTCAAGATGATTTATCACTGTTGATGTTGACCTTAATCACCTGGCTGAGGCAGTGCTTGTCAGATTCTGTTGCAAAATTACTCTTGCCCATTATTTGCATCTTTTACTCTTTAGGAGGCAGTCACTGTACACAACCCATACTACAGGAGTTGGGAAATTATGCTCCACCTTCTTGAGAGCAGAGGATCTACATAAATTATTTTGAATTCTTTTGCATAGGCAATCTGTCTGTTCCCTATTTATTTATTTGTTTGTTTGTTTATTCATTCATTTCATTCATTCAGTCACTTATATTATGTTAGATTCATGGGTATTTATTTTATACTTTAGGTTATGCTCTAGTTCTACTTTATTACTCTCCAGTATTCAGTTAGCTCCTGTGTCCCTTTGACATACCCCCATCATAGTGGGGTTTTCTGTTTTGTTTTGTTTCTTAGTGGAGACATTTTACTGTTTATCCTTTTGTATCTCTGGGTTTTTCTCTCATGTGCATGTATTATCTGTTTTGAAAAGTTAAAACAGAGGCTAATGTAGTTGACATTAAAAGTTTCTAGCTGTAGCTGGTGTGGCTCTGTATTGAGCGCCTACTAGCAGACCAAAAGGTCGTGGATTCGATTCCCAGCCTTGAGCACATGCCTGGGTTGTGAGCCAGGTCCCCAGTAGGGGGTGCACGAGAGGCAACCACACACTGGTGTTTTCTCTCCCTTTCTCCCTCCCTTTCCCTAAAAATAAATAAAATCTTTAAAAAAAATTTTTCTATCTTATAAAAGGAAAAAAAGGTCAAAACTCTATTCCTTTCCTTTGATCACTTCTCCACTGCTATATTCTGGCCTTCCAGAGATACTATATTGATTCCTTGTTTATTTATCCAGAGCAATTCCTTTTTTCTTTTTTTAAACAAATATTTACATATGATATACACAGTTCTGTATACTGTACTTCTTTTTAATGTAACTATCTCTTGTGGGTTATACCTTTTTAGTAATAGAGATCTACTTCCTTATTAGCCTCTGCATAATATTCCATTATAAAGTTATACTATATTTAAAACCAATCTCCATCAGTGGATATTTACATCCTTTCAAGTCCCTCATTAGAACAAGGAGCGCTGCAGTGAATACCCACATCTTTATATACTTGAGCAAATAAGTCTGCAGGATAAATTTATACACATGGAATTGCTGAGCCAAAGAGTATACTTTTAAAATTTAGATGCTATAAATTGTCCTACACAAACCTTTCACCATTTTCACTCTCACCAACAAAGTCTGAGAGGACCTGTTTCTCCACACCCCTGCTAACAGGGAGGAGTGCCAAGCTCTTTGATCTTTGCCAATCCAGTGGATGAAAGATACTTACTCATAGAAGTTTTAACTTGCACTTCTTTTATTATTATGAGTGAAGCCAAATATCTTGCCTGATGTTTACAAATCATTTGTGCTTTTGTTTTCTGTGAATTGTCTGTTCAGGTCCTTTGTCCATTCCCCCTCCCCTCACCCTTTGGATTTTTTATAACCTTTGTTTTGTTCCTTAGTGAAAGCTATTTATTTGTTTATTCTGTCAACAAATATTATTGATCACCCACGGTGTACCGGACTCCATTTTAACAACATGGCAGTGAACAGAAAGGGCAGAAGTATTTTTCTCTAGGAGATTAAAATTCTAGAGTTTCTTCTCTAGGAATTAAAATTCAGACAGAAAGTGAATAAATAAATATACATTGGTTGGAGAAAAAGAAGGGTATGGGCTAGAAAGTTCCAGAGTGCTATTTTATATAGGGGTATTAAACCAGATTTCTTTTAGGGGTGCCAAGGGAGCAGAGATGGGAATGAAGTGAGGAAAGGAACCATTCAGTTGTCTGGAAGAGGAATGCTTTTGGCAAAGGGGGCAGCATTGTGAAGTCCCTGAGGTGGGAATGTGCCGGGTGAGCTGGAGGACCAGCCAGGGGGCCGTGTGGCTGGAGCAGAGGGAGAAAGGAGATGAGTTTAGAGAAGTGAACAGGGACCAGATCAGCTAGGGCCATGCTGGCCTTTATAAGGACTTTGGCTTCCACTATGAGTGAGATACTGGCTGTTGCAGAGTTTATTTATTTTGGCTGTACTTTTTTTTTTGGGGGGGGGGTTGAAGCAGAAGAATGACATTCCCTGTTTTTTAAAGGACCATAAACAGCACAGTCTGTGAATGGAGACATTACAGTACACATGTTGGCGCAGTTCTCATCATTAGCACGCACTAACTGGAACATCTACTGGTCTGCTCTGCTCAAGCAAATCTAATGTGTGAAAATCCAGATGGACCTCATCTTCTCTACGGGATTGTGATGGCCGTGGGCATGTGCTCAATGTGGCAAGAGTAATGTGGTGACTCCAAGCCTCTAGGCCAGGGGTGTCCAAACTTTTGGCATCTCTGGCCATACTGGAAGAAGAAGAGTTGTCTTGGGCCACACATTAAATACATAAACACTAATGAAAACTGATGAACAAAAAAAAATTTTTAAGTAAATTCGTGGGGTTTCTTGCTGGGATGCATTTCTAGCCACCCTGGACTGCATGCGGCCCGTGGCCCTTGGGTTGGATGCCCCTGTGAGCCCAGGGCTTTTGCTTGTGGGTTATCAACAAGCCCCACCTTATTTCCCATTGGAAAGAATCGTTTCTCTAAAGCTTAACAACCATACCTCTAGAAGTGCCTCCTTGTCGTACAGAGTCATACAGGGCCATAAAATATGTGTTCAAGAATGTTCTCAGAGGCCTGGCTGGTGTGGCTCAGTGGATTGAGCGCAGGCTGCGAACCAAAGGGTCGCCTGTTTGATTCCCAGTCAGGGCACATGCCTGGGTTGCAGGCCGGGTCCTCAGTGAGGGCTATGTGGGAGGCAACCACACATTGATGTTTCTTTCCCTCTCCTTCTTGTTCCCTTCCCCTGTGTTTGAAAATAAATAAATAAAATCTTAAAAAAAAAAAAGAATGTTCTCAGAATTAGTGTAACAGTTATACAACTTTGTGAATATACTAAACAAACCCTGAATTCTTAAAAAGGGTGCATTTATGGTATATGAATCATAAATCAATAATGATAATGAGTGTTTCCAGAACCCCTGTTTGTCATTGCACAAAAACTGGAAAAAAACCAAATGTCTATTCACAGGGATCTATTAAATAAACTTGTATAATAATCAATACATAAACACCATGGAGCAGTTAAAAAGAATGAGGTGTGTCTGTATTGGCAGATAGGAAAGACAGAAAAAGTTCTCTGTGATGTAGTGTTAAGTTAAAAAAAATTAAGGTGAAGAACTGTATGTGTATAATGTGCTAACATTTGTATTGGAAGAGCATATATACATGCACATAGAATATTTCTAGAAAGATACCTGAGAATTTTGTAACAGGAACTTATAGGGAGTGGAGATAGTTTCTACCCTCTGCATTTTTTTTCACTTTTTTTACTTCTTATCCTCACTCAAGGACATTTTTTCATTGCTTTTAGAGAGAGGAAGGCAGGGAGAGAGAGAGAAACATTAATGGGAGAGAGAAGTAGCAATGGGTTGCCTACCATATATGTACCTGACTAGGAATCAAACCCACAACCTTTCGGTTATGGGATGATGCTCCAGCCAACTGAGCCATACTGCCCAGGGCATACCCTCTTTACTTAAAAAAAAAAAACATTTATATGTATAATTTTTATTAAAACGTAAGTTTAAATTATTACAACAAAAATTTAAAATACCAAAATAAAAAATTGGGGAGAGGGAGGCTTTAGGCAGATGGAGCAGCAGCGCAGTCAGTCCCTGAGCAGTGGTAGGTGAGCTGGGGGTCCGTATGGCTGTTGCTGGCTACTGCGTGGAGAACAGACTGTGAAGAGTGTTTGTGGAGCCCTTGCTAGGTGATTTGGTTGGAGCATCGTCCTGTGCACCAAAAGGTTGCAGTTTTGATTCCTGGTCAGGCCATACCTACGTTGTGGGTTCAGTTTCCCATTGGTGTGCACATAGGAGGCAACTGATCAATGTTTCTCTCTCCCCCTTCCTCTCTCTAAAAATCAGTAAAAAAGAGTGTTTGTGCAGCACTTTCTACATTCCAGGCATTTCGTTAGGTTCCGGAGTGGTAGGTGGGCGGTGGTGGGTAAGACTGACAAATGCCTTTACCAGCTCCCAGTTCCTCCTGACTCCTCCCAGAGTTGGTGGGAGGCCCTGCCCTGGGTCTTGGAGGGAGAACTCTCTCTTACCGTCCTCCTTCACCCACTCCCAGCTTATCTCCAGGACCCATAAAATCCAGAGTAGGCAATAAACCTTGAGTGGAGCAAATGACATTTTCTTCATTTTTCAAGAAGATTTTATTTATTTATTTTTTAGAGAGGGGAAGGGAGGGAGAAAGAGCGGGAGAGAAGTATCAATGTGTGGTTGCCTCTTGTGCACACCCCACTGGGGACCTGGCCTGCAACCCACGCATGTGCACTGACTGGGAATCGAACTGGCGACCCTATTGTTCAGAAGCTGGCACTCAACCACTGAGCCACACCAGCCAGGGCTGACTTCACTTTTCTGAACCTCACTTTTCCCATCTGCAAAATGGGCATAATTACAAAGCTTATCTCAGTGAAGTTTTTGGCATCTCTGGCCATACTGGAAGAAGAAGAGTTGTCTTGGACCACACATTAAATACATAAACACTAATGAAAACAGATGAACAAAAAAAAATTTTGGTGTTCTAAAAATGGATAGAATTATTACTAGTATTAGTCTGCCTCCAGTACTACTAATAGAAGTGTAATGCTCACAATTATGCAAGACAGGCAAAACTAGTAGGACTATCCCCATTTTATACGTAAGTACACCGAGGCACAAATACGGAAGGGCTCAGAGTCCAAACTTAGTGCAAAATTCAAGATGGCCTGATTTTAGGGTCAGAGAAATAGGAGTTTGAATCACTGCCTTACCAGCTAACTGCTTTGTGATTTTAGTCTGGTTGAGCCTGAGAGTTAATCACCCCTATTGAAAAGCGACAAGGCCTTGGACTTTGCAGGACTTTGAGAATTAAATGCTGCTGCAAAAGAACAAGGCCTTCCACAGTGTTTGGAGCTAGTATATGTCCAGGAAATAACACCTATTAGGGTAATAGTACTGAAGATAATAACATTTATGGACTAGAGGTCAGACCCATTGTTAGGTACGGAGATCAGATGAACAAGAATCAGGCCTTGTGGTTGCTTCACTCTTTCCCTAATCCAATTTTCTGCCCTCCCTAGCCCCACTGTGAAAGAGGAGGTGAGACCTTCAGTGATGCAAATGATGTTGACTTTTCATTAACAAAACAATGGGCCCGTTTAGAACTTTGAAAGGAGAAAAATTGGTTAACAAGTGTGTGTTGATATACTCACACCGTGCTCGACTTGTCAATGAACATTTCCTAAACCCTGCTGGGAGACGGGCTCAGGAATCCATTCGAGGTCTTTCAAATGCTGTGTGAACTAGGGCCTCACAGTGTCTCCAGCTAAAATAGGAATAACAGCAAGAAGGTAAAGATGCTAGCTAATCTCTCAGGGCTGGTGGGTGGCTTTGATGAAATGTCTATGAAGAACTTGGTACCCCTTAAAAACAAAGCAGTTTTTTCTCGTCTAAGGAAATCAGTTTATCCTAAACTTCCCCAACTCACCCCACCCCTATTACAGGAGAAGCGACTGTAGACTCCATTGGGGTCCCTGACCCCAACACTGGGTATTACAGAGCTACTGCCAGACACCTAGGGCCATTGTGCTGGGCACAGAACATTATAGTTAAGTAAGCAATAGAGAGACACTTTAAAAAAAAATAAAAGACAACATTTTTTCATATACATTGTTTGTGTACCCACTAAACTCCTGTTTCTAGAGCTAAAGAATGGAAACAATTCTCCCTGGCTGGCATGGTTCAGTGGATTGAGTGCCGGCCTGCAAACCAAAGGGTCACTGGTTCGATTCCCAGTCAGGACACATGCCTGGGTTGCGGGGCCAGGTCCTCGGTGGGGGGCACGCAGGAGGCAACCACACATTGATGTTTCTCTCTCCCTCTCCTTCTCCCTACCTTTATCTCTCTCTAAAAATAAATACATAAAATCTTTAATAAAAAAGAATGGAAACAATGCAAGTGTCCAGAATTGAGGGTTTGACATTCATAAAATGGAACACTATGGCCTTTAAAAATATTAGGGAGCCCGGCTGGTGTAGCTCAGTGGATTGAGTGCGGGCTGGGAACCAGAGGGTCCCGGTTCGATTCCCCGTCAGGGCACATGCCTGGGTTGTGGGCCAGGTCCCCAGTGAGGACCATGTGAGAGGCAACCATACATTGCTGTTTCTCTCCCTCTCTGTCTCCCTCCCATCCCCTCTCTCTGAAATAAATAAATAAAATCTTAAAAAAATATATTAGGGAGATCCCAATGTGCAGATCCTCAAGATATTAATAAGTAAGTGGAGGTATCTTGTGTTCATGGATATCGAATGACTTGATATTGTAAAGATAACAATTCACTCTACGTGGATCCGTGAGAGTCAATGCAATGCTAAGAAAACTTACCAGTGTTCTTTTTTTTTTTAAATGAAACTCAACAAGCCAATTAAAAAAGTAAAGAGCCCTAGCTGGTATGGCTCAGTGCATTGAGTGCTGGATTGCTAACCAAAACGTTGCAGGTTCAGTTCCCAATCAGGGCACATGCCTGGGTTTTGGGCCAGGTCCCCCAGTTGGAGTCATGTGAGAGGCAACCGGTAGAAGTATCTCTCACACTTTGATGTTTATCTTCCTCTCTTTCTCCCTCCTTTACCCCCTCTCTAAAAGTAAATAAATAGCTCTGGCTGGTGTGGCTCAGTGGACTGAGTGCCATCCTGTGAACAGAAAAGTCACCAGTTCAGTTCCCAGTCAGGGCACATGCTTGGGTTGCTGGCTGGGTCCCTGGTTGGGGGCATGTGAGAGGCAACCAATCGACTGATGTTTCTCTCCCTTTCTCCCTCCCTTTCCCTCTCTCTAAAAAGAAATAAAATCTTAAAAAAAAAAAGTAAATAAATAAAATAATATCTGCCCTGGCTGGTGTAGCTCAGTGGATTGAGCATGGGCCTGCGAACCTAAGGGTCACCGGTTCAATTCCCAGTCAGGGCACGTGCCTGGGTTGTGGGCCAGGTCCTCGGTGGAGGGCGCACAGGAGGCAACCACACATTGATGTTTCTCTCTCTCCCCTTCTCCTTCCCTTCATCTATCTCTAAAAATGAGATAAATAAAATCTTTAAAAGAAAAGAGTTTAAAATAAATAAATAAATAAATAAAATCTTTTAGAAACAATTGCTGACTGCCAGCCAAGATGGAGGCATAGGTAGATACACTTAGCCTCCTTGCACAACCAAAAGAAGGACAACAAATTTAAAAACAAAAAATAAACAGAACTGCCAGAACAGAGAACTGTATGGAAGTCCAACAACCAAAGAGTTAAAGAAGAAACATTCATTCAGACTGGTAGGAGGGGCGGAGACGGGCAGCCAGGGTGAAGAGGACGCTCAGCATGGTGGCAGCTGGAGGACCGGTGACCCACATTTGCATGTGGATAACCAGGAAGAACAACTGGGGAGCAAGAGAGACTGTGCAACCCAGGGTTCCAGGGAGGGTAAATAGAGCCTCAAAACCTCTGATGGTAAAAACCTGTGGGGGTTGCAGCTGTGGGAGAAACTCCCAGCCTCACAGGAGAGTTCATTGGAGAGACCACCATGGTTCTATAATGTATACAAACCCACCCACCTGGGAATCAGCACCAGAAGGGCCCAATTTGCTTGTGGGTAGCAGGGGAAGGACTGAAAGCCAGCAGAGAGCCCAGCAAGCAGCATTGTTCCCTCTGTGACTTCTCCCCCACATACAGCACCACAACACAGTGACCTGGGTTGCCCTACCCTGGCAAATACCTAAGGTTCTGCCTCTTACATCATAACAGCTGTGCTGAGACCAAAAAATATGGCTCTAATGAAAGAACAGATCAAAATTCCAAAAACAGAACTAAGTGATGAAGAGATAGCCAACCTATCAGATGCAGAGTTCAAAACACTGCGAATCAGGATGCTCACAGAAATGGTTGAGTATGGTTGCAAAATGAAGGAAAAAATGAAGGCTATGCAAAGTGAAATGAAGAGAAATGTACAGGGAACCAAAGTGAAGGGAAGGAAACCAGGACTCAAATCAACAATTTGGAACAGAAAAAAAGAAATAAACATTCAACCAGAACAGAATGAAGAAACAAGAATTCAAAAAAATGAGGAGAGGTTTAGGAACCTCTGGGACAACTTCAAACATCCCAACATATGAATCATAGGGGTGCCAGAAGGAGAAGAGGAAGAGCAACACATTGAAAACTTATTTGAACAAATAATGAAGGAGAACTTCCCTAATCTGGCAAAGGAAATTGACTTCCAGGAAGTCCAGGGAGCTCAGAGAGTCCCAAAGAAATTGGACCCAAGAAGGAACACACCAAGACACATCATAATCAATTTATGCAAGATTAAAGATAAAGAGAGAATCTTTTTTTTTTAAATATTTTTTATATTTATTTTTAGAGAGAGGAGAAGGGAGGGAGAAAGAGAGGGAGAGAAACAGCAATGTATGGTTGCCTCTCACATGGCCCTCACTGGGGACCTGGCCCGCAACCCAGGCATGTGCCCCAACTGGGAATCAAACCGGGACCCTCTGGTTCCCAGCCCGCGCTCAATCCACTGAGCTACACCAGCCAGGGCAGAATCTTTTTTTTTTTTTTTTAAGATTTGATTTATTTATCTATTTATTTATTTATTTATTTTTAGACAGAAGGGAAGGGAGGGAGAAAGAGAGGGAGAGAAACATCAATGTGTGGTTTCTTCTCACATGGCCCCCACTGGGGACCTGGCCTGCAACCCAGGCATGTGCCCCGACTCAGAATCAAACCGGTGACCCTTTAGTTCACAGCCTGCACTCAATGCACTGAGCTACACCAGCCAGGGCAGGAGAGAATCTTAAAAGCAGCAAGAGAAAAGGAGAAAGTTACCTACAAAGGCGTTCCCGTAAGACTGTCAGCTGATTTCTCAAAAGAAACTTTGCAGGCAAGAAGGGGCTGGAGAGAAGTATTCAAAGTCATGAAAGGCAAGGACCTACATCCAAGATTACTCTGTCCAGCAAAGCTATCATTTAGAATGGAAGGACAGATAAAGTGCTTCCCAGATAAGGTCAAGTTAAAGGAGTTTGTCATCACCAAACCCTTATTACACAAAATGTTAAAGGGATTTATCTAAGAAAAAGAAGATGATCAAAAAATGAACAGTAAAATGAGAACAAACTCACAACTATCAATGACTGAACCTAAAAACAAACAAACAACCCCCCCAAAAACAAACTAAGGAAACAACTAGAACAGGAACAGAATCACAGAAATGGAGATCACATGGAAGGTTATTAGCGGGGAGGGGGCAGGGAGACAATGGGGGTAAAGGTACAGAGAATAAAAGTATAAATGGTAGGTACAAAACAGACAGGGGGAGGTTAAGAATAGTATGGGAAATGGAGAAGCCAAAGAACTTATGTGTATGACCCATGGACATGAACTAAGGGGGAGTGGAATGTGGGTGGGAGGTGGGGTGTAGGGCAGAGGGGAATAATGGAGGGGAAATGGGAGAACTGTAATAGCATAATCAATAAAATACATTTACAAATAAAAAATTTTGTAAATGAAAAAGTCTTTTAAATAGAGAAATAAACAAATAGAAAGAAAGGGCTAAGAACAGAAATAGAGGGGACTTGCTCGACTACAGTTGTTAACAAGCTAGAGTAACAAAGACAAGGTGGTGTTGGTAACAATCAAAATCCACTGAGATCAGCTCACGAATACATGAAACTTTGATAAATGACAGGTGGCATGGCAGATCAAAATGCAGACTCTTTAATAGATGGAACTGGGGAAAAATGATCATCCATATGGGAAAAAATGAAATTAGATCATTGCTTCACATTATACACACAAACTCCAGATATATAAGGACTTAATTGTCAAAAGCAAAACTTTAAAACTTTCAGGAGAAAATATAAGGGAATTTCTTTCTGAACTTGGGGTAATAAAAAATCTCTTAAAACACAAAAGGCTAATTATAAAAGAAAATATGAATAAATGAAGCTATTGAAATCAAAGCAAATTAAATTACAAGCTATAAATTTGAAGATAACATGCAAACACATGTAACCATTCAGGGATATATATCGAGATAATCTGAAGACCTTTTACAAATCAATAAAGAACAACAAACCATTAGAAAAATGGATAAAAGACTTGAACATTCATTTCAAAGGGGAGGAGACATGGCTAAAAAGCTTATGAAGAGATAGGTGCTCAACACAATTAGTAACCAAGGAATTAAGATCATATAAGATTCCAGTTTATATCCAGTCCATTGAAAAAATTAAGAAATCAAATAACATCAAGTACTGAAGAAGAACAAAAATCGACACATTGCTGCTGGGAAAGAATATATCCATATGGCTATTTTGGAAAACAGTTTATCCCTTTCTTGTAAAATTGAACATTTACAGATGTTAAAACCCAACAGCTCCACTGTTGGGCAAATATCCCGAAGCAAGTCTTGCACAAGTGCTTCAGGAGACACGGACATGGGTATTGAAAACAGCAGTGAACAAATGGCGAACACCCAGAGAGAGCACCGAATGCCCTTCAACGGGAGAGTAGATAAATACACTCGGGTACCCTGACAAAATGAAATATTACACAAGAGTGAAATTCAAATGATCCACAGTCACACTTAACAGAATGGGTGAATTTTATTAATATAATATTGAGTGTAAAAAAAGAAAGCAAGAACCCAAGGACTACCTACATTATGATATCCTTTTTCTAAAATTCAGAAACAACTAAAACTAAACAATATATTGCACAATCATCATATAGAGAATAAAACTACAAAACTAAATGCAAGAGTCCTGACCGGTGTGGCTCAGTTGGTTGGGTGTCGTTCTGCAAAGTGAAAGGTCACCAGTTCAATTCCCAGTCAGGGCACATGCCTGGGTTGCGGGCTTGCGTTGGAGAAGCAACCATGTTTCTCTCTCATCAATGTTTCTCTTCCTCTCTTTCTCCCTCCCTTTCCCTCTCTCTAAAGATAAATATAAAATAAAATCTTAAAAAAGAAAACCAAACTAGCCTTGGCTGGTGTGGCTCCATGGACTGAGTACCAGCCTGTGAACCAAAGGGTCACCACCAGTTCAATTCCTGGTTGGGGCACATGCCTGGGTTTTGGGCCAGGTTTCCAGTGGGTGGTGCGAGACAGGCAACCACACACTGATGTTTCTCTCCCTGTCTTTCTCCTTCCCTTCCACTCTGTCTAAAAATAAATAAATAAAATCTTAAAAAGATAAAAACTAAAGGCAAGAAAACAATAAACACAGCCGGGCTGGTGTAGTTCAGTGGATTGAGCGTGGCCTGGGAACCAGAGGGTCCCAGTTCGATTCCCAGTCGGGGCACATGCCTGGGTTGCGGGCCAGGTCCCCAGTGAGGGCCATGTGAGAGGCAACCATACATTGCTCTTTCTCCCTCTCTTCTCTCTCTAAAAAAATAAATAAATAAAATCTTAAAAAGATAAAAACTAAAGGCAAGAAAACAATAAACACAAAGTTGATGATAGTGGTTCCCTGGCTTGGGGGAGGAGGAAGCAGTTTGAATGGATAGAGGATGTGAATTATTGTCAACAGTGTTATAATATGAATAAGTAAATATATAAACAAAATATAAAACAAATAAACAAGTAAAAGAGGGCCATGAACAGAAAATGGCAATGTCACAGATTAAGGATTTTAATTAATCTAGTTCTTTGTACTGGAGGTCCTTTCTAAAAAAGAGATGAGTGTGTACCATATGCTACCATTTGTATAAAAATCATTTAGTGGAAGAAATATCCCTTATCCAGACATATAAAATTCTATATTTATAAAACAGTCTTTCACAGGATAACTGAAGGCTGGATGGGGTGGGACATCATAAATAGGGAGACATTTTTACTGTATGCCTTTGTGCAGTGTTTGGAATTTTTGTCTTATTTTGTTTGACCTCATGCATAAATAGAATATCTTTTTTTTTTAAGATTTTATTTATTTATTTTTAGAGAGAGGGGAAGGGAGGGAGACAGAGAGGGAGAGAAACAGCAATGTATGGTTGCCTCTCACATGGCCCTCATGGGGACCCGGCCCACAACCCAGGTATATGCCCTGACTGGGAGTCGAACCAGGACCCTCTGGTTCCCAGCCCGCGCTCAATCCACTGAGCTACACCAGTCAGGCCTAGGATATCTTTTCTTTTTAAAAAATATTTCTTTTTACTTATTTTTAGACAGAAGTGAAGGGAGAGAGAGAGGGAGAAAAACAATGTGTGAAAGATACATCAATCGGTTGCCTCTCTTACACCCTAGCCTGCAATCCAGGCATGTGCCCTGACTGGGAATCGAACTAGCAACGTTTTGGTTTGCAGGCTGGCACTCAATCCATTGAGTCACACCAGCCTGGGTGGTTTGAACATTTCTTATGTGGACAGAACGTACAATGAAATCATGGCAAATGATTGGGATTAATGCCTTTTCCTTCTGAGATCTCTTAAGCAAATTACCAAAAAAGCAAATGCTCTCTGGTTGCAACCTGGCTTCCCTGCTTAATCTAGACTGTTCTATAACCCCTAGATACTTCCAGCAATGAAGGGTCCCTGCAAGGTAGGGGTTCTGAAGCTTAAGCTTCATTACCTTAGGGTATCTGTCGCTGCCCTTAAGAATATGTTGGATAAGAGAAGGCAATTCAGGGAAAAATCCTGAGGAACCCGAACAACTGATGGAGGGGTCTGGGAAAAGAGGCCTGTAAGGGAGACTGAGAAGGAGTGGCCAGGAGTGGAAGACTGGGGAAAGGCTGTCTTCATAGAAAGTAAGAAGTAGGCTGTTTAGAGACTTCCGGCAAGATGGCGGCATAGGTGAACGCACCATGCCTCCTAGCACAACCAAACAAGGAAAAAACCAGAAATTTACCCAACCAAAAACAGCCAGATCTGACAGAAAATCGAATTGAGAGGAAGTCTGACAACCAAGGAATTAAAGAAGATACATTCATCCAGTCTGGTGAGCCGGGAGGAGCAGGGCGGAGGGAGAGCGCTAGGTGACCCCGCTGAGAGCTGGTGAGCAGACGGCAGGACGCGGTTGGAGGGGCGGTTCCCACGGGGCTGCAGCACACCGAGGGGGGGGGGGCTGACCGAAGCGTGGCCAGCGCCCGGCTCATCCGGACCCAGTGGGGCCGAGACTGGTGGACCGGGCAGGTCCGCATTCGCGGGCAGACGGACCGGGAGAGAAAGCAGTGCGCAACCCATCGGCGCAGACTGAGAGCACCTGTGGGGGGGGAGTCCGCGGCGGGAGGAACTCCCGGCCTCACAGGAGAGTTCACTGGGGAGACCCACGGGGGATTGGAGCTGTGCAGCCCGTCCACCGACCCTGGAGCGACCCCCGGAGCCAGTACAGAGGGGCTCGAATTGCTTCCAGGAGGTGGTGTGGGTGTGGAGAGCGGAGCAGACACCATTGTGCTCTCAGGTCCCACCCCCACAGGCTACGTCAGAACCCAGCGACTGTGAGTTTCCCTGCCCAGGTGAACCCCAAGGCTCCGCCCTCCTTACAGTAACAGGCTCACCGAGGGGAAAAAAAATGGCCCAAAGAAAGGAACAGATCAAAGCTCCAGAACTAACCGACCAAGAGATAGACAACCTATCCGATGCACAGTTTAAAACCCTAGTAATCAGGATGCTCACAGAATTTGACGAAAAATTATCAAAATTGCTTGAACAAATGAGGAGAGATCTGCAGGGAACCAATAGGGATAAGAAGAAAACTGGGACTCAAATCAACAGAGTGGACCAGCAGAAAGAAAAAAAACATCCAACCAGAAAAGAATGAAGAAACAAGAATTCAAAAAACGGAGGAGGGGCTCAGAACCTCCAGGACATCTGTAAACGGTCCAACATACGGATCATAGGGCTGCCAGAAGGAGAAGAAGAAATCCAAGGAATTGAAAACTTATTTGAACACATAATGATGGAGAATTTCCCCAAGCTGGTGAAGGAAATAGACTTTCGGGAAGTCCAGGAAGCTCAGAGAGTCCCAAAGATGTTGGACCCAAAGAGGAACACACCAAGACACATCATAATTACATTACCCAAGGTCAAAAATAAGGAAAGGATCCTAGAAGCAGCCAGAGAAAAGGTGACAGTTACCTACAAAGGAATTCCCATAAGACTGTCAGCTGATTTCTCAAAAGAGACCTTACAGGCAAGAAGGGGCTGGAGAGAAGTATTCCAAGTCATGAAAGGCAAGGACCTACATCCAAGAATACTCTATCCAGCAAAGTTTTCATTTAGAATGGAAGGGCAGATACAGTGCTTCTCAGATAAG
>PVJI01013155.1:0-48960 GCA_004026765.1 Micronycteris hirsuta | reverse complement strand
AACTTTAAAGTTAGCTTTGAGTTGAATAGTGTTTGTCATTTTGCATAGGCCTTTTTAGGAAATAAGCCTAATGGTTGGTAATTTTAAGTTCCCTCTTTCTCGCAAGGACAGTAAAAAGCTTGAATTGGGTGTTTAAAGTGCAACGTGTTCCTTTGTAATAATAGATGTTTCATAGACTTTCTGCTACTTTGCTGCTATGGTTTTCTCTACGAGCTACATAATTTAGTTTCATATAAAATTTCATCGCTGTAGAACCTAATTCAACTTAAAACTGTGTGTTTGGGAAAACTATCTTACTGCCTCACAATAGGCTGACAACATTTCTCTCGCCAAAAATAGCTAAATACCTCAATCAGTCTCAGAATGTCATTTTGGTACTTTGCTGGCCACACAAGCCATTATTCACTAGTATGACTAGTTGTGTCCTGCAGTTTATATATTTAACTTTCTTTATGTCTGTGGATTTTTTTCCTTCAAAGTTTAATAAATTTATTTTCTTGGATTCGTGATGGTCTGTGTCTCTTGTCAAACACCCACATGCAAAGAAACCATCCTGCCCCTGACTGCATACTGAGCCTTCTTGTAAGGGGACCTTGGCGTGGTTGGCTTAAACACATGGAAAGGAGTGTGGAGATTTTTATTCTGTGCTGGAATGTGGAGACACAGTGGGCGCATCTCCCGATCTTTCCGTGTGGAAGCAGGAGCCTGACCCACAAACACCCTGCTGGCCTGCCTGGGTCACACCCTCTCGGGCACTCAGAGTCCTGTTTTGGATGCATTCGAGTTTGCATGGTGTGTGTGGTGTGTGGCGTGTGTGACGTGGGGGGGTGGGGGGAGAGGGGGGTGTGGTGTGTGGCGTGGAGGGGGGTGGAGGGGGAGGGGAAGCTGGAGTCTTTAAGCTACATTTCTAGCTTGAGCTCCTCGCCTGGAGGAGGGAATCGGGGCTGCCAGGCACACATTAGCTGCTTGTCACCATGGGAAGCAGATTGGAAGTCAGGCCCAGAGGGAGGTGGTGAGGCAGCTCCTGCAGGAGCCCGAGGGCCTGGGGAAACAGGGTGGCCTGCGCTGCTCCCCAGGAGGCGCCAGGCGGGTTCCCCCAAGTCAGCCTCCTGAGCAGGTACTGGGTCCTAGGCGGCGGGAGCCTGTCAGGGCCCTAAGAAGGCCATCAAGCAATTAGTTGTTGCTTTAGCAAGTTGGATGCAAACAGCCATGACTTTTCATAATACCAGAGGGCTACCTTCACTACAGAAAAAAATTCTCCACATGCTGCCCTCTGCCTTTGGAGCCACCATTGCCTGGAAGAACCATGGATGACGTCTCCGTTACCTTCTCTCTTGTGTGGAAATACCATTTGGAAAATGCTGTCTCTTCTTTCACTAAGACTTTGGAACACATACTGCTTTAATGTCCACAAAACAAGGGTCACCACTTTAAGCATCAGATATTCGTTTCCTACATAAGCTAAATCAGCCTTAGGACATTGTAAGTTTATCATATAAACATATGTGGGTGCTTTAGGGAATCGGGAGTGAAGGGAAGGACTGAAAAAGGACACTCCTTTCTGTTTCAGAAGATTAAAGTTGCGTCAAAGATGGTTACATGTGTGTTCCCGCATTCAAGCTTCTCCATCAAGGCTTCTAAGATAGACAAACACTGAAGTCTATTTATATGTTGCAATATTTACCAACGTACCTAGTTTTACACCAAAATACAAGTGTCTTTCCATGTTCCCTGCTTAGGGTGAGAAATAGGGGAAAAGTAAATGTTACTTAAATCCAAGCTCTTCAGTGTGGAACACAAGACCCCACATAATTTGCCCAATCGTCTTTGCAGGCTTAATAGCTAAGAGCTGAGTGTAAAGGGCACAGCTTCTGAAAAAGAAGTTGACCTTGGTTAACATTCAAGCTCTGCTCCCTCGTACATCTAATAAGAGCATTACGTTCACTGTGTGGCACAGGCAAAATTGCTCATGTTTAAAATGACCTCTGATAAGTTACATCTGGTTGGGGGGAAACACTCAATACCTGGAGAGAAACCATACTTGTGACTTCAGTGTGGTGACTCTTGTAACTGAGCATATCCCCTATGGGGACACTGGAAGCCATGTCTATGGGATGTAACAAGAGCCGTTGGCTCAAATGGGGCATAGAGCTTCTAAGTGGGGGGGGGGGGGCAGGGAGGATTCCTTCACCTACCCAATAGGAGACTCATTCCTTTGCATGGAAGCTGTCAGTTGGGGAGAAAGGGAAAGAAAACACTGGACAGCTGTATAAACAACCTGCGTGGACTGTTGCCATGACAACTATAAAGCTGAAAGCCTGGTGCTGCCCTGCCCTCTGTCCTTCCTGTCCTACATTCTTCTGAGTAGACTAGGGCCAGCTGTGATCTGTGGCCATCTGGGGGAATGTTTACTTGAACCTAAGAAGATCCCCTTGCAGATACAGTGAGAGACATTTGCCACTCCTTGAACAGAGTGTGTCCCTGCCCATCTCTGTCCTTGCTCACATCTCCCCACCTGAAAAGCTCCCACTGACCAATGCCACCTGCTGAAATTCGCCTCATCCTTCATGGCCCAGCTCCTCTGTCTCCTTTATAAAGCCCCTCCCTGATTCCCTCCAACCATAAGGGGTCACTTTGTTCCCTGAACCACTTTCAGTGATTCAGACTCTGGTTGTTAGCGCACCTGACAATGCCTGGGATGGGTTTGCTAACACGTGTCCCCCCTGGGACATACATCCTCCCTGACTAGTTCTTCAGTGAGGGATTCCATGATCAAATACACTTGGAAAACACTTCCGCTACACTTCCCTCTGGGAGAGCCCCAGGGCATGTTGACATTTCAAAGCATCTACAGTTAAATAAATAAATAAATCTAATATTTAAATCTGTTTAAATATAATATTATTTCCCCATTTATTTAACTGAAAAATAGGATAAAGGAGTAGCCATTATTATATCTGTTAACACTGGGAAAAGCTGCTCTAATTAGACTAACTAGCAGACCTGGCACAAAATAAAGTTACAATACATTTCAGACAAATGTGAACAAAGCATCTTTACATGATACCATTACACTTACCATTAAACTTCTCAATAAAACTTCCTCAAAAATAAAAGGCAAAGGGCCCTGGCTGGTGTAGCTCAGTGGATTGAGCGCAGGCTGGGAACCAAACGGTCCCAGTTCGATTCCCAGTCGGGGCACATGCCTAGGTTGCAGGCCAGGTCCCCAGTGGGGCCCATGTGAGGAGCAACCATACATTGCTGTTTCTCTTCCTCTCTGTCTCCCACCCTTCCCCTCTCTCTAAAAATAAATAAAATCTTTAAAAAAAATAAAAAAAATAAAAGGGAAACAAAAGAGAAAATGAACAAATGAGACTACATTGAACTAAAAATTTCCTCACAACAAAGGAAAACATTAACAAAACAAAAATACAAACACTGAATGGGAGAACATGTTGGCCAATGGGATACATCCAATAAAGGGTTAATAAGCAAAACTAATAAGGAACTGATACAACTTAACACCAAAAAAATTAATTTGATTAAGAAATAGGCAGAGAACCTGAATAGGTAGGTCTCCAAAGATGACTTATAAATGGCCAATAGACATGGAAAGTTGCTCAACTTCACTAATCATCAGAGAAATGCAAATTAAAACCACAATGAGATTTCCTCTCACACCTTCAGAATGGCCATCATAAATCAACAAACAACAAGTGCTGATGAGGATGTGGAGAAAGGGGAACTCTCCTGCACTGCTGGTTAGGATGCAAATTGGTGCAGCCACTTTGGAGAATAATATGGAGGTTGCTCAAAAAAATTAAAAACAGAACTACCTTATGACACAATAATTCTACTTCTGGTTATTTATCAGAGAAACCCAAAATACTGATTCTAAAAGATTTATGCAGCCCTACAGTCATTGCAGTGTTATTTACATTAACCACGCTATGGAAGCAACCCAAGTCTCCGTTGGTAGATCGATGGAGAAAAAACATGCGGTGCATATGTGCGATGGAATATTACTCAGCCATAAAAAAGAATGAAAGTTTGCCATTTGTGACAATATGGGTGGACCTAGAGGACATTATACTCAGTGAAATGGGTTCAACAGAGAAAGACAAGTGCCATACGATTTCAGTTACATGTGGCATGTAAAGAACAAAACAAGCAAAAAAGAAACAAACTCATAGATACAGAGCACAAAGTGATGGTTGCCAGGTGGGAGGGGGGTTGAGGCCTGGGCAAAAAAGGTGACGGGGTTAAGATGTACAAATGAGCGGTTGTAGAAAACACAGTCACAGAGGTGTGACGTGCAGTGGAGCATATCATGACTAATATTGTCATGACGACACATGGTGCCCAGTGGGGGTAGACTTGGCAGAGTGATCACTTCCTGAGTTACGGAAATGTCTAATCACTCCGTTGTGCACCTGAAACTCTTATCATGCGGTGCATCAGGTTTAAGTGAAAGTGTTTTAACTGTAACAAAATAAAAGTCAAAGCAGTTGCATGATTACAATAACTACAGATTCTTCTCAGGGCGACTCAGGCACATTTCTTTGCTTCATATGTGGAACAGCATTTTCTAAGAACTTAGAAGCCATGGAGAATTCTTCATCTGCTCTGTGACAATGAACTTCTATTTCTCCACTGAGACAGACTCTGAATCGCCCCCCTCTTCATCTGCAAGACTGGAGAAGGATTAATGCATGGGGTTTAACCGACAATTAACGAATTTTTGTTCTCATTCGGTGCACCACGTGCTGGCTGAGACACGCTTGCTGGGCCACTACAGAATGCTATGTATCTGTTTCCTGTGAACAAAAATAATTCATTCCTTATTGGTATCTGCTGAACTTTTAAAAAAATAATAAATCACGCAGACAGAACGTCAAACACAATAAAGTTTTTCATGGTAGTCCCAGGAAGCAGTCTTTGTGGGGTTATATAGAAAAACAATTTTCTATTGATTAAAAAAAAAGACTCTACATGATTGCTCTGTGAGCACTGAGATGTTAGCGGCATTTTCTGCAAGTATAAAGTAATTTGCCGGAAATTGTATGCACTTTGTCTTTCCCAGCAGTGCCGCAGTCAAAACTCCAGAGTGGAGAGATTCCTGTCGTTAGCTTTCCTTTAGATGGTAGCGTATGATAAAACTGATTTGCATAGGATTTTGATGTTATAAAGCACTTTCATATGTACTTTTTTAAACATAACAAATCTGTGTTTGGCACTGTGTTTAGCACAATCTACTTCTGGTTTGGCACTGCCCATGGAATTGACTTTTGCTCAAATAAACCTTTAAAAGTTTTCATATGCCTCAATTTAACTTTTAACAACATCAACGTAGCCTAAGAAGTGAGTTGATTGCCTGAAATTACTGGTATCCCAGTAAGATACTGAATATTTGTGAGGTTCTGAAATGGATTCAACTACAAGATGACATTTAATAACCTGAGTTCCATTATGCTACTATTCTCCGACTCTCATTCCTACTGAGTGTAAATAATGGACTATTTCCTTTTAGATCTGTATGGGAAATATAATGCACTGACTTGTAGATGAATCATAATGAATTTTAGTTTTCATAAATAAGGTACCTTTGTGGGAGTCAAAAATCGGTGTTGAGGCTGCGAAAATTGTAGAGGATGAAAATTTTTCTCTTCTACTCTTCTAGGTTCTGTGGCTGATTTAAGAATTAAGTTGACATCAGCCCTAGCTGGTGTAGCTCAGTGGATTGAGCACGGGCTGAGAACCAAAGGGTCCCGGTTCGATTCGAGTCAGGGCACATACCTGGGTTGCAGGCCAGGTCCCCAGTGAGGGCCATGTGAGAGGCAACCACACATTGCTGTTTCTCTCCCTCTCTGTCTCCCTCCCTTCCCCTCTCTAAAAATAAAAAAAATAAAATAAAATCTTAAAAAAAAAAAGAATTAAGTTGACATCAAACAGATTAACAGAGAAAAAAATTTAATTAGGTTTTTAGGAGCCCCACTGAAGGCAGCCTGAAGATTTAGGGTTATAGACCACCCTGGCCTAAGGAAGGGGATGGGGCTCCAGGGTTGCAAAAAGGAGGAAGGCAGGTTTGGGGAAGGTGAAAAGAGAAAATGAAATGTTTAATGAAGAAAGGTTGCCCCACAGGATAGATAAGTCTCTCAGGTGAAGTTACCTTTGATAAAGCTCTCTTCCTGGTCCAGGCGCCCTTCCTGAAGTAAATGCCACTTACAAAAGGTTTACTTCTACTCCGTTCTCAGAGCTTTTTAGTGTCTACAGTTTCTCAACATAATCAGCTCAAAATAATCCTTATGCCAAAGAGGCATACTTTGAGGTGGCATATTCTGCTACCCTTCAGTATTTTACTTCCTTTCAAAAAGCTGCAGGGAAGAAGTAACTGATGTTTTTAAAATGGAGACAGCAGAATGAAATGAAGGACAGAATGTATTTTCCTAAAAACAACCATTTCAGGAGTGCGACAAAGTTAGGTGGCCTTCTCATTGGCATATCGTATCCATTTACTGAGACTCAACATTCCAGACTCTGTTTTCTCTGTTAATGTGTTTTAATATTTGGTTGAAAACCAGCACGGAATCTGAGGTTGGGTTCTGTAGAAAGCAGTTTAGCGTGCAGAATATGTATTAAGGAGTGCCCCGGGGGTGGGAGGGCAGCATCTGTGGCAAGAAGCAGGAAGCAGAAGTGGGCAGAGCAAGAGGAAAGGCAGTCCCAGGAAAGCCTTAGCTGGCCCCACAGAGGCTTATAGGTGTGGAATGGCCCTTCTGCATGGTCCTGCATCAGCCAACATGTCCAGGCCTTCATGCCCCTGCCTCCGTGAGGTGGGAGTAAAAACTGCCGCAGCCCTTCCAGAGAGCGATTGCACAGCAGTTAGTGGAATTGCATAAGCACATACTCTGTAACTTGCCGGTGTTACTTGCTTGTGTGGGCTTCCGAGAAACTCTTGCAAAGGTTCAGGAGGCGCCCTGGTGTGGCAGGGAACAGGAGTCTGAGTGTTGTCGGCCACCAAAGGACCGCACAAACAGAAAGGGCGAATTCACACAACAGCCCCATCGGCGGTCAGAGACAAGGAACTAGATGTTGGTATGGCAACAGCACACCACTAGCAAACAGCTACTGAGCACGTTCTGTTTGCCAGGCCACCTATTATTTCCCCACGTCATCCTTTTTCAGCCCTCCGTTGTCTCCATTGCAGCATCCCTGAATGTGGAAAGAAAGATATGTGTGTGCTCAAGATCCTGTAGCTAAAAAATGGCAGAACCAGAATTTAAAGGCAGGAATTCTAGCTTTGAGAGGTCACACTTTCCATTACTACCCCAAGCCTAGGTCTTTGGCATAGAATGTTGGGTGGAAAAGGACAAAGTGATTGACTTAGCGATATTAACCCTGCCTTGGATCCTGGCTCCATCAGAAAGAGCCAAGCCTCCTCCTTGACCCTAACAAAGAAATGTTTGGAGTAACCACATTCACCTGTAACCCTTCTGAATAGCCCATTGACACAGTATTCTCTAGGCTCATTTTTAAAGAAATGTTTACATTGATTTGCAAACAGTGACTATTGGTGACAAAGTACAAAAAAGGGTCTTAGCTGATGTCTGTGTTCCTCCTGGGAGATGTGCAATGCCTTGGTACAGTCAACAGGGGGCGCTGCACCACGCCACCTCTGCAGCTCAGGCATTCCCATCACAACCGTTAAAGCTCCTGAATTTCCAAGCCACACAAATGAGCAACAGGGGAGCTAGAAGAAGGAGAAGAACAGTGGGAAGAGACAGAGACAGGACCAGCTTCTCGGGTGTGGGACTTTTGCAGTGACACAGAGCCCCGCCCATAGAACACCCACACTGCGGTTAATGCTCTGCTGGTCTGTGCTGACATGTTTAATATTTTTTAGCAGAATCCCCACAGTTTCATTTTGTACAGGGCCCCACAAGTTATACAGCCAGTTCTGGTCAGAAGGGTTGGAGCCTGGTGCTTCCAGACACATTTACCCTTCCCTAAGGAAAGATCTGATGTAGGACTTTCTTCATCAACAGTTTTTACTATCCAGGTCCAGCCATAAAGTTTTTCAATCAAACCCCCTCTGAAATTAGTTGGAAGATATTTTGCCAGTGTTCAACTAGGCTTGGAGCTGTAGCCAACCGAATACTTTTTTTCCATGTCCAAATTCCACTCTCCTTCTGGGGAAGGATGGGAGTGAGGCCAATTAACACAGTCCACAGAGGCACAGACCCGGTGCACGGGTGGGTTTTACCTAATTACTGCAAGTGATGCTGAGAGCCAGGGAGCCGCATAACTGGGACCTGAAGTTGCAGGTGAAGCCAGAACAGTGGGGCTCAGAAGCAGATACCAAACGACGGGGATCAGATCGATTAATCAAAGTAGTTCCATCAAGAGAGCAAGCAGGAAGTGAAAAGCGCAACCCTGGCGTCGGTCCATTGCCCACGGCTCACTTTTTATGTACCTTTCAGGTCTCACTTTCATCTTACCTGCTCAGGGGTAAGACGACCACCATATTTAAAGCAACTCCCATTCATTGTTTAAATCAATATCATAGATTTGTGTTTCTTTCTTTGCACTTATTACAATTTTTCCTTATCTGTTGTTTACATGTTTATTAACTATTTCCCCTCTCTAAATTGTAAGTCCCCTGGGGTCAGGAACCATGTCTGTTTGTTTATTCCCTGTATCCTCACAGATCCCGGAGTGGTTGGTGCCCAGCAAGTACTGTATGTCTTGAAAAAGCAGACAGGTAAGTGCCGGTGGTCTTAAAAAGGCGATCCTATGAGACTCACTCCAAAGCAGGAGAGTATCTATTTGTCTTGCTCTCCTTAGTGTCTAGACCCTCAGTAGCTAGTACCTCACAAATACTTAACAAATACTTTAGAATAAATTAATGAATGAAGTTATGTGTAACTTAGAAACCATCAATGTGTAGTTCACCTTAAAATCTTTACATATATGAATCAAAAGATTCTGATTTTTTTCCCATTGTGTAGATGCATATACTTTACTTTCCAAATCAAGGTACATTTTTCAGGGATTTTTGATTACTTGCTTATATTCCCTTTGTTAGTATGGCATAATAACATGTTATTTCTCTCTCCTGGTTTACCAGGTGGTTTCTGAGCAAATATTCAGTGAATTCTTTGTTTCTCAATCAGATGATATTTGATGAACAAAACAGTGACTACAGCTGTGAAAGGCATTCGCCTTTTAAAGATGAAATTATGGGAGGCTCATACAGTTTCTCATTGACAGATATATTTTAAACTCACCAGGACTCTTTGGAAAAAAGAAAAAAATGCTAACGTCTATAAACTGGAAGAGAAGCTTCTGATTCATTTCAGACTAGAAAAATCAAGCTAAACTTTCCTGATTTATTTCTGTGTTGGTTTATTTCTAAGTATTCTGACTATGCCAAGCACTATGTATATACATACACAGATACATGTGTGTGTATGTGTGTGTATTAGTTTTCTCTTCTCCCAAGACGCTGATAATACAGCAGGAGAGATATCACTCAAACAGCCCTAACAAATGCCACAAGAGGCCAGCGTGGTCCCAAGTGTGACAGAAGCAGAGAGCAAGGAAAGGTAGAGCACAGCTGATTGATATAAATAGGGAATGCCTCATGGAAAGGTAGCATTTTAGGTGGGTCTTAAAACAGGTTCATTTCAATAACTATTATGATATGAGTGACACGTAACATTTTATATATGCTAATTGGGTAGAACCGGCAATTCAAAAGGCCATTTTTAATATCCCTATGTGTTGTTACTAACGTCAAGGCAAGCTTACTGGGCAAGCAGCAAATTTCAAATTTCAACTCTTAAAAGATCAGATAGGCAGATAGATAGATAAAGCTCTTAAATGACCTTTAAAAATTAAAATGTCTCCAGTGTGAATTTTTGTGAAATTAATGAGGTAAAGAACATGATAAAATGGCACTTTCAAAACATTTTGATAAGCAATGTTTTATCATAAGACCAGTTTAAAATCTAAAACATTTAGCTCTGTTAATTTAAAAATAAAAAAAGAAGAGTAATCAACCTTTCCAGTTTTACTGACCGGTGCACAGCAGAGAGAGGGCTCCACCCCAGATTTCCCGCTTGGATCCAGTTTTCTTGCCACCATGCTATGCTAACCTTCACATCAAATAGATGGATTATCCTAGTACAGTTTACATGTTTCTGCTTGCCAAACTTTGTATTTCATACAAAAATTAATAAAAATACATCTCCCACTCAAAAAGAGTAGATAGGGCAAAGTTGGCAGTAGATACACTTTCAAACTGTTTTTGAGCAAAAATTTTTTAAATTATAATAATTCATATTTTTGAACACCTACTTTATACCAGGAACTGCATTTACGCACTTTTAAAATGTGTCATTTCACTTGGTCATCTTAACAGTTCTGTCAGGTAGGCATTATCATAAATGTGTTTTACAGGTCCAGAAGTTGAGGCAAGTGTAACTGAGAGCTCGCCCACAGTCACCCAGGTGGTAAAGTTGGGGCTCGAATCCACCCTGAGCTCACACCCTTAACCACTGGGCTACCAAGACAAAACTGTCCAGATGGAACGCCATTTCCAATGACTGGCTGCGGGCCGCCCCGCGGCATTTTGCTCACGCTTTCATCTCCATCACGTGGCCACCACGGTCCCTGGTACTGTATAAGCCTACCTCTCAGTTACTGGAATAAGGAAGGATTATTATGTATTCAGTGGTGCTGACTCACTAATCAAAACTTAAATCAATGTGATGTATTCTTGGGGTAGGGAAATAACTATTGATCTGGCAGACACTGGTGTTGAGTCCTGTTCTGGAAACCATGAGAATACCTAAGAAGCCCTAGGTGCGGGTGGGGAGCGAGGGTCGGGGAGGGAAGGCCGGCGGCGGGGCGCGGGGCCAGGGGCGCACGTGGGGCCGCGCGGAGGGCGGGCCCTTCGTCGGGGGAAGCTGCTTCCCGGGGCGGGGAGGCCTATGGGCGTCGGACCGGCCCGCCGCGGAGACCGGGGAGCCGGAGACTCTGCAGAGCCCGGAGCTGTGTTCGGCGGATTCGCAGCTCCCGCTTTTCCCGTGTGTGAAAATACTCTTCTCCACACCCCCGTCCCCGGGGCCGGAGGAGCGTGTGGGCCCAGCCCCCACGCCTGCGTGGGCGAGGGGCCGCTGAGGACGCGGGGTGCGGGGAGCCCGGCTTCGGGGCTGAGCGTGCGCTGCGGGCGCTGCGGGAGGGGGGCACACGGGCTGCAGCCGAGCCCGTCCGGAAGGAAGCGGGGCTGGCGCTGACTGCGGGGCGCTTGCAGCTGGGCCCCGACGGCCCCAAGTCAGCTTCTGCTTCTCGGCAGAGACGGGCCCGGCCCCGAGCCGCCCGCCGGGCGCCGGTGCCCCCGGCGGGAGGCCACGTCACGGCCGCAGAGGCGCTCGGAGCTGGGAGGTGGAGGGGGGCGGTGCGGACCCGGGAGCTGAGCTGGCGGCCGGGCGGGGGCGAAGGAGGGCGTGCGACCCCTGCCGGTGAAGCTTGGGGCCGGTTTGGCGAGGAGACTCTCCCGGGGCCTCGCGAGGGGAAAGCAACCCGAGGAGAACTAAGCTCAGATTGAAATGATTTTTGTTCAGGAGCCACGTTCTGAGACAAAACCCTGGTAAACCTTTTTTATTGAAAATGCTAGGAACCAAAAAGAAAAAAAATGTTTAGGAGAATTTTGCATTAACTATTTAAGATTATCATATAGTTCTATTAAATAACAGTATATTAAATAGAGATGATTTTTTAATTTTTACCCCAAGAAGAATTTTACTATATTTTTCTTGGGATGCTATTCCAATTATTCTCCTGCCTTAAGGATCAAGTTTTAACTATTTAAGGGATTTTATATAGTTTTACTTGTACATTTGATACACAAGAAAGTAATTCAATAAACTTAAAATATTCAGGTAAAATTCCCTCAGATACAAAAACCGCTAATAGTTGCTCAGGGAATACAATATTAAAAAGAGGAAGGAAATAGGGTTTTTTTAAGACTTTATTTATTTATTTTTAGAGAGGGGAAGAGAAGGAGAAAGCAAGGGAGAGAAACATCAGTGTGTAGTTGCCTCTGGTGCGCCCCCTACTGGGAATCTGGCTCGCAACCCAGGCTTGTGCCCTGACTGGGAGTTGAACCTGTGACCCTATGGTTTGCAGGCAGGGCTTAGTCCACTGAGCAACAGTAGCTGGGGCTGGAAATGGGATTTTTTAATGAAGTAACAAATTGTTGGGCAATATCTGTGTTTTGGTGTACCTTATTTTAAACAATAATACACCCCCCCAAATTACTTTGAGTAATTGCTTTGGAGATTTCACTTACCTTTCACTTTGGACTGACTGCTTACCACTTTCCTCTACTTAGAGTGACTAAATTTCAAATTTGTATTTTCCCCTTCCTCTTTGCTACAGAAAAGTCAAACACAAGTGTCTCATACTTTTAGATTGTATTCATCTTGATTTTTCTAGACATTCTCTTGCCCCTAAATATAAGTGGGGCTAGTTCACAAAAGTGAATTTCTCCATCTTTACTGAATTTCTTACAATTGATTCCTTGGGACTAAAACCAAAACTCCTCTTCTTCACTTCAACAGTCAGCTGGCTATATTCAAAGGTTATTCTTAGACAAAGTAACAAGAGAGCAGAAATACAGACTGATTGCTTTGAGCATATTAATTTTCGTATGTTTTTTGTTTACCAAACAGGTTACCAAACAAAATATAAGAAATAGGTATGTTCCCCTACTCTCTAGCATTACAACAAAATGCCACACACTGGGCGGCTTAAACAGCAGAAATTTATTTTCTCACACTTCTGAAGGCTGAGAAGTTCCAAATGGAGGTGCCAGCGGGTTGGTGTGTGGTGAGGGCCCCCTCCGTGAGGTGCAGATGGCCTCCTTCTCACCATGTGCTCACGTGACCTTCCCTCTGTGCGGGTCGCCAGGGGTTTAGCACTTCATCATGAATTTGGAGGGGGTTCACAATCCATTCCATGGCAAGAAATACAGCAAAAAAAATCTTTGTAGCATGGTAGACAAATGTTTTAAATACCTTAAATTGAGAATACCCATATTTAAACATCATTCATCAGATTTAGTAATGCATCAGATTTTAAGTAAGCCATGCTGATGGCAAGGAGGTGAGTGTTGAACAGTGGCATAATTAATTTTCTGCATGGTAGGGAAAATAATTCATATATATATATAATTGCACTAATTTTAGATTTCTTTAGAGGAACTCAGCGAGAGTGGAGCTGTAGAAGAATGGAGAAGCCTTAATGCATTTGACTATTGCTAACGGGTGTAACAAAACTTGAGTGTAACACAGCTCAAGGCGGTGCTCCATGAGTGGAGTGGAGAAACGTTAGTGTTTGAGTTATCACTACTTTTGTAGTGCTTTAGATTTCGTTTGTTGTTTGCTTTAACACTATTTACTCCACACTAATTTAGACCTTATAGGGAACCATTCTAAATGACATAGGGAATGTAGCCCAGCCCCTGACTCAGAAAATCCAGTGGGGAACAAGTCGGCACACTAGACCCTAGCCCACCGGATAGGTTCTCTCGTGGGGAATCCGGCCTGCATTGTACCTAGGCTGCTTTGAGGCTTGCTTTTGCTAAAACTCTCTCACCCTGAATTGAGGTAGCAAATGTTTACTGTATATCTTTAAAGGAACGTCCTAAAATCTGTGCTAAACCTCCCAAGGATGGAGTGTAACCAATTCCACTGCTTTTTCCTTTGAATTTGTAAATATCCTTTTTCTTTGTAATAATTAGCAACTTCCTCTCCTTTGTTATCTGTAAAAGGTAACCATCTAAAGCAAACCTGTGCATAGTAAATGAGGACCATCCTCGATGCAATGTGCCCAGAAAAGCAATAAAAGCCTGTCAGGCGGGGGCAGTGGGAGTAGGGGGTCCAGGCCCTTTCTCACTCAGAAGAGTGACCATGCCGTCCCTTTTTTTCCACAGGACTCTGTCGTCCGTGTGCATTTGTTCGTTGCAGCCACAACACATGGACCCCGCAAGCCGGAGTCCACATCAAGACATGAATCACAGCAGCAATGGATGTGCGAAAAAGATTACCAGTGTGAATCTTGACAGTCTTATTCATGACTTCTCACAGATAGAAAAGGTACACAAAGATATCAGATAGTTGAAGTGTATGGGAGCTGGAAGAAAGAAAAATGTACAGCGCCCAAATAAGCAAGTAAAGATCATGGAAAACTTTGCTAAGCCCTTTATGATTTTAAATATGCATTTAAAATATATATGATTTTGGATCATTTATACTAATGCATCTAAATGTTTCTGGGGCAAGGGAATGAATAATCGCTATACTTTTGCTAAAGGTAAAGGGAAAATACATACTTAAATGCCTAAGATGTCCGTAAACTCAGGAATGATTTAGTCAGAACTGAAGTAGACTCAGTCCTCAGTGTCTTACCACTCTGACTAACTCTAAAAGGTTTTTTACTCTTTCCCATTCTATCTGTTCCCTTCCCTTCTCTTTTGCCTAAAAGCAGACCCATTTGAGGTCCTCCCTCCCCCGCTCTGGACAAGTTACATGGTAGACCAAGTGCACACGCATGTGTTAGAGGCTGCCTAATGCACATGCCTGGAGAGGAGCAGGAATAGCAGTTGAGAAAATGTAGGTGGATAAATTAAAGATTTGGAGAGTGGATTTGTGAAGCAGAGGAGGAGGGGAAATAAGACCTACCCTTGTTTTCTCTCCTCATCATCCTTCTCTCTTCCTTCTTTTCATCTGCACAATGTAATACTGTTATAATAAAAGAATTTTCATTGTGATGGACATTTTGAGGTACCATTATGAGCTTTTTTTTCAAACAGTGAGCTTGGTGGTTTTTTTTTTAACAAGTGATTCTTACCAAAATAAGAGAGAACAAGATTTAGCCATGTTGATGGGAAAGGAACTGGTGCAAAGTTTTTGGAGCTTATTTTGTAAATGTTTATCATATTCTTAAACATTTTAAGTAAGAAATATTGTTCATTTTTGATGTGATAATAGTATTGTGATTGTATTGTTGAGTCTTAACTCCTAGAGATACACATAGATGGTGATATTCATGGATGAAATAACCTAATGTCAGGGAGTTGCTTTGAGATAAATTCCGAAGTGGTGACGATACAGAAGTGGGTGTAGATGCTACAAGGCTGGTTGTGAATTGGTGATTTTTGCAGTGTCTGGCGGGTCCATGGCAGCTATTGTACTCTTCACAAAGATACCAGAGAGATATGTTCAAGAACGTTTATTAATTATCCGCAGGAGCAAAATGTGGAAACAACACAAATTTTCCTCAATAGGAAACTAGTTAAATAAATGAAACTCAATGCAGCTGTGACAAAGAATGAGAGAGACCCGTGTGTGTTTATATGACATCACGTCCAAGGTGACAGTGCTAAGAGCAAATCCATAGTGCGATCCTTCCTTGCAGCTGTATAATCATGAAATATTTCGGAAACGTGCTTAAGGAATTGTTAACCATAGGACTAAGGGTTGAACAGTTGGAAAGAAGGGGGTACAAGTCATGTCAGACTTAATTATTATACTTTCAGGTATAAAGTGGTTTGTGTTTTCATTAGTCTTTATATGCTTAGGTAAGAAAGCCAAAATAGCAGCATTGACTTGGTAACGATATACATTGTTTCTTCTACAGAAAATGATAGAAACCATTGGAAAGAACAATATACTGGATATGCAGTTGGAAAAAATGAACTGTTTATTAAAAGGATTGCAAACAAAGGAGGTCTCACTTAAAGAAGGTTAGTTTTCTTTGCTACCTGAAGAAATACTAATTCTAATCAGAGTGCATTTTGGTATAATGGTGATTAATATTCCCCCTTACTTTGTAAAATATTTAAATTCACATAGCACTTTCTAGACTATCATTTTATCCTTAATATAGCCCTGAAAGACAGGTAAGACTGGTATTATTACTCCACCTCAGTAATGAAGAAAAATAAGATAAAAGAAGTTAAATAATCTGTCTGAGGCAACTTGGCTAACAAATGGCAAATCCAGGAATCAATCCAGGCCTTCAAAACCATGGGAAAAAATACAGTTGAATTCCTGCCTCCAAAAAGAAATTTCAAATGGGTCAAAAATTTTAGTGTTAAAAATGGACTGTGCTAGGCTGACACACTGCACTATTTTTTTTAAAGATTTTATTTATTTATTTTCAGAGAGAGGAGAAGGGAGGGAGAAAGAGCAATGTATGGTTGCCTCTCACATGGCCCTCACTGGGGACCTGGCCCGCAACCCAGGCATGTGCCCCGACTGGGAATCGAACCAGGACCCTCTGGTTCCCAGCCCACGCTCAATCCACTGAGCTACACCAGCTAGGCTGCACTGTTTTTTTGTTTAAGATTTTATTTATTTTTAGAGAGAAGGGAAGGGAAGGAGAAAGAAAGGGAGAGAATCATCAATGTGTGGTTACTTCTCACACACCCCGGACTGGGGACCTGGCCCACAACCCAGGCATCTGCCCTGACTGGGAATCAAACCAGCAACCGTTTGGTTCGCAGGTTCGGCGCTCAGTCCACTGAGCCACACCAGCCAGAGCTGCACTTTCTTTTGAGACTCTGATGTCACCTGTCACTCTGCTCCTGGTGACCGCAGCCTCAGCTGCACCCGCACCCAGTC
This sequence comes from Micronycteris hirsuta, assembly GCA_004026765.1. NCBI lineage: Eukaryota > Metazoa > Chordata > Mammalia > Chiroptera > Phyllostomidae > Micronycteris > Micronycteris hirsuta. The sequence goes on along the minus strand of PVJI01013155.1, from coordinate 32,272 downwards.
TGTGCCAGAGAGGGAGCTGGGCTCCCTGCTGAGAGGGCTGCACACTGAGGACATGGTGTTTCTCTGAGGTGCTTGCTTTGGGGCAAGGAACACTGGTTAGTTTGGGGGCAGAGACTGGAGAGAGAGTCACTTTGCACTATACTTGTGTACCATATGTATTTTATATTTGAAAAAGTAATTAAATACTTTTTAAACATCTAATTCTAATTAATTTAAATCTAAATACCTTTTTGCTGAACAGTACACAGTGGAAGTAAGCGAACAAGTAAAAATGACACCTTACAGAGTCCAGTGTGTATTAATTTATTTAGAAAAGAAGAACAAACTATATAGATTGAACTTGTTCAACAATAACAAATAAGATTGTGATATTTTATTTTGCACATCTAGCACCAGAAAAAAAGAATTTCTTTGCCATTTCAATGTGGTAAATAATATTACTATTGAGGACCAAGTATTGTAAAAATTATTTTCATGCATAATTGTTTTAACATTTCCAACTGCTTTATGAAATAGGTGTTAATAAGAAAATTGCTAGTTAATGGTAGAGCCCAAATTTGAGCTCAAACTAATCATTGATTTACTAAATTAGATAGTATAAGTAGCTTAATATTCTGACCTCTGGTTTTTAAGAATTGAACAGCACTTTAGTATTGTTCAAATTTCATTATAAAGTCCAATATAAATGATAATTGGGTGAATGTTTGCAAAGAAAATTGAAAGTCATTATTCTAAAATAATAAGTGGGACATTCATTATTTTAGAATAATGAATAAGGAACAATTTCTTATTAAGCCATTTTCCTCTGTTTAAAAAACGTGTTGGGAGGGCCACCTTGTGTTCAAGTTGTGAAATGCACTTTTTAAACATGCAGTATACTTTGAATTCCAGGGCACTGGCTTTAATTTGCTGATCGGTTACTGAGGAACCTCAGCTACCATAGTCCATGAATTACTGATTTCATGCCTCTAAAAGACACAAAAAGCAAGTGTTAACTGAGCCTACGCCTCCTACATTTTTAACTGTAGCAGCTAACACAGTAACATCCAGGAAGTGGGGATTATCAAATGTAATTTATCCCTCATTCTGTTCCTGGGAATTAGCAAGAGAGAAAAAAATGGAGGGTGGTGGGAATTTTGTCTGGTTGGGTGGTGGGAATGATAGAGAGAGTGTGGGGAGAAGTGAAGTGAAAAACCACAATAGCAGAATGCTTTAACTCCATAGAGCTTTTAACTTCTGCAAAATACTTGCATGTCTGTTAGTGTAGCTGAAGACTGCATGCAGGACCTCTCACTGAAAGTGAAGTTTTGCATTCTCCCCACACAGTATTGGTGGTTTCATTCAGTCAAGAAATAAAAAAACTGTTGTACACTTATGAAATAGTCACCACGTTAGGTCCAAGGAATATCAAAATAAAAGGGTATCATCTTTACCTGAAAGGGTCTACTGTCTAGTGGGGGAAAACACAAATAACTAAAATGCAGTATGATAAGGGAAGAAAAGAGACATATACAAATCATTGAGGGCATAAAAAAGAAAAATAATAACAGCAGTAACTGTTGAATACTGTAACACAGGAGCTCCAAACCAAGGAGCTGCTTATGTGTTCCAGATATTCCGAAAAAGCCACCCTGAGGACCAGCAGATGTGGATATGCGGGTTATTTATTCCTCACATCACAGGGCAGTGCACGGAAGGTGGTGGCGGGTCCGTGTGAGAGACCGCAGCGCCCCCTCCAGTCTGAGGCTCACTATAAGGGTCCCAGACAAAGGGGGCACATGTCCTACGTGTGACTCTAAACTCCATTACCTCAGTGTGTGAAAGGGTCAAGGAGCAGTGACATGACAAGAGGCCACTCCCAAAAGGAGACGAGGAGGGAGTTACAACCCATTCCCAAAGCAAGACGCTTTCCTTCTGGCCAAAGGCCCTCTGGCCAGCCCTCTCAGCGGGTGGTGGGAGAGCCACGTCAGCATCGACCCCCCCCCCAAATACTGGAGAGTGAATTTAGAAAGTGCATTTTCCCATTCGTTTGTCAGAACAGCCTTATGCATGAGAACAGTCTTCGATATGAGGTTGGATGGGTATCACCTGTACATTTATTTTGCAGATGAAGAATGTAAGCTCAGATAGGCTACACAGCTTAGCCAGGGTGTCAGAGCTTGAAAGTGAAGGACGGGGAGTCTAAGCCAGTTCCTCTGACTCCCGGTTGCATGGTGGCATCAGCTACCTCACAGTCCCTGAGGAAGAAGTGGGTGAGCAGAATAAGAGCACATGTTTGAAGTGAGAGAAACCTGTGTTCCTGTCTCTACCTTCCATATACTAACTGGGGAATATTTGGCAAGTAACCAGATCTCCATGGATGATTTGCTGCTTCTGTAAAATAGGTTAATGATACCAACTTCTGAGGTGGTATTTTCGTTTTTGTTTTGTTTTTTAAGATTTTATGTATTTATTTTTAAAATATTTTATTTATTTATTTTTAGAGAGAGGGGAAGGGAGGGAGACAGAGAGGGAGAGAAACAGCAATGTATGGTTACTCCTCACATGGCCCTCACTGGGGACCCAGCATGCAACCCAGGCATGTGCCCTGAGTGGGAATCGAACCGGGACCCTTTGGTTCCCAGCCCGCGCTCAATCCACTGAGCTACACCAGCCAGGGCTTAGATTTTATGTATTTATTTTTAGAAGGAGGGAGAAAGAAAGGGAGAGAAACATCGATATGCAAGAGATACATTGATTGGTTGCCTCTCGCGTGCCCCCAACTGGGGACATGGACTGCAACCCAGGCATGTGCCTTGCCTGGGAATTGAACCCGCGATCTTTGGATTCACAGACTGGAACGCAATGCAGTGATCCACACTAGCCAGGGCTGAGGTGATGTTTTTAATGCACTTAGTATAATGCCTGGCAGAGTAAACATTCAATAAATGGTACTATTATTATAACTAGGCAACTTATTCAATACAAATGTGATATTTACAATTTAACCATCAAAACAGATGCCCAATCAGAATGGCAGCTGGTTAGTATGTCATACCCGTGCATACCAGCTGCATATTGGTCACGGGCCTGTAAAACTGGAAGAAAGAGAATAAGGCTCAGTGTTTATTAATTAAGCCAAGTGCATAGAGGTGAAATTGCATTTCAACTTTAAAGTTATGTTTCTTTCTAAAAATATTGTTACCTTATGAAGTTATTAATCATTATATATTTAGCTAGTATAATTATAAACTTAAAGCAGTGCAACCTACGTTTCCTAACCTTATAGTAAAAACGCAATAGATACCAGTATCTATCACAAAGAGTCTTTGGTTCTATTCTTGCTCCCTTTCCAGGACCTCAATTTGCACAAATTACTGTGAAGAATTTCTCCTAAGCGGGCCTTCTCAGTGTCAGTGAAGTAGTTAACATCACAGACCAGGGCTGGACTGCCGGGGCTGACGTTCTAGCTCTGCCACTTCCTAGTTATAAGTGGGACCTTGGGCAATTTACTAGCCTTCGGCGTATCCATTTCCTCATGTGTAAAATGAAGCAAATACTAGGACCTACCTCGTCGGGTTAAGAGGCTTAAGTGATTTAATATTTGCAAAGCCTTTAGAATAGCAATGTAATATATGTTATTATTTTAAGACTAGAGTTTCTCTACTTACTCCTTTCTTGCTTTGGCTTACATTTGTATTGCCTGTCTGTGGATCAATCACTCCACGAATATTTATGGAGTGCCTACTATGGACCACAACTGCCCTGTGTATTAGGGAGAAATGATAAATGAAACAAAATAGTCCCTGCTACTGTGGAACTTACAGCCAAGTGGACTGATTAAAGTTACAGAAGTTTCCCCCACTGTTGCTCCCCATCAACGGTTTGGCTGTTGCTGCTGCTATCCAAGAGAACACTGAAAGCTTCGTGCACGTATCGGGGCACTAACCCTTGCCAGGGAGGCTTTATCCCCACAGAAGTCACTGGCACCAGAGTGCTGATGCCCTGCAGCAGCACATTGAGTTTCACTCCTCTTATTGCCACTCCCTTGCCCTGGGACTCAGGCATAAACGTGTAAGAGGACAGGGAGGAGGAAAGGCATTATCTTATCCCAAATGACACCTCTTGGGCTCTGGGTCTCTATCTTAATGTGCCTCGACTCTGTCTTTGGGATGTTCTTTCATGGAAACCTCGCAGGGACATACTCCTCAGAGTCCCCAGACGGTCCCACGCGTGACTGACTTCTGGGGCAGCTCTTGCTAAGGCACAGTGAGGGCCTCCCTCTGCCCGGGTTCCGGTGCCTTAGGACATCGTCACGAATCCTGAGTTGCACTGGCCTGAAAGGGTGATGACAAAGTCATTGTTACATAATTGACTTCCAGGTGCCTGGCTGCTTGATTAAGATCTGATCATTGTCAATTAGGTATTATTTTATTTTACGTATTTCAGTTTTGAGAGAATAATTCCAAAATGAAAGCAAATAATCCTCAAATGAATTTATCTTTTTTTATTTTAGAATGCGGGACTCTTCATAATATGGTAAAAGGGCTACAACAGACAATTGAATATCAACATAATTTGAAAGGTAAGTTAGGAAAAATAAAATCTAAAAATATATGTATTTGAGCACCTTTAAAGATAGAGAGTTTTTACATTGTTGATAGTGAGTTTCTTTTAGTTTGGTCTTGTAAATTTATCAGCAAAGGGAAGGACTCTGTACTACTTAATATCGTCCTCATTTACTGTGAAATGCAGAATTCCGTGCTGAACAGAACAATTTAGTCATCAGGGTTTTACAATCCATCGTGATAGTGCTCTCGGTCTCTAGTAACCCACGTCCGGCTTTGAAGGGTAGACATTTACTGGTCTAATAGTTACATGAAAAACATCCTGCTGGAACTGCGGGGATTGTTTCCTGTGTAAGTTTCGCCACAGGCTGAGGCTGCGTTTGTGTGAATGGAGCTGACACATCCAGCTTTTCTGACTGCGGCTGGGCACGCTCACCCAGCAGGCCTGCCCCTGACGCCCAGCACCACTGAGTGCTCTGTCCCGTTTGGACTAGCCACTGCTCAGTGACAGTGGCGCTTTCCTCCTGGACTGGAGGTGAAACTAAACTGCCTTCGGGGTCCCTCCTGACACATTCCTCCCCTTCCTCTTCTGCTTCTACCATGAAATACTTTCCATAGGTAGGGAAAGTATTCCCTTTTTTTAACCTATGTAAAGTATCACTTTACATATTTATTTTTTACATTTTTACATTTTTTTTACATTTTTTACATTTATTTTTTTTACATTTATTTTTTACATTTTACATTTTTTTACATTTTTACATTTATTTTTTTTACATTTTTTTTACATTTATTTTTTACATTTTACATTTTTTTACATTTTTACATTTTTATTTACCTATGTAAAGTATCACTTCACATAGTGAGATATAATAGTGATCCTTACATGCCATTATTCTTTATTATCTTTATAATATTCTAATTGATATTTGTCTTTTTTTAAGAATTACTATTAGTTCTTACTGCCCCCCCCCATTGCTTTCCCTTAAAATATTTCCTCAATGTTAATGGGACACACACAGAAATTGTGTTAGAAGACTTTGCACTTACACCGCCAAAAAGTGACTGCGGTTTGGACAGGGTCCCCTCCGCATCCACACAGCGCTAATTGCTGTCCCGGAGATTGCGAAGGGCGACGGGTGGGGACCATACCACCTCCAGTGCCTGTCGTTTGGGTGATGGCTGCAGGCTTCTGATCCCCTATAGCCCACAGAGTTCCACTTTCCTTGGTACTAGCATTCTGCTCAGTTTTTCCAGTGTTTTATTCCCATCCCGCATCTGGTTTGGCTTTCATTTTCCAATCTCAACACTGATGGCTCAGAACAAATTTTCCCTTCTCTGTGACTAAATGCAACACTCAGCTGCATTTAAAAAATACGGGAATGTTCATATTTATTTACAGTCTTCTTATTTTAGGATTTAAATGATATTCAGTTTAACTGTTTTCAGGATTTTCTTTCAATAAAACATCTACCAGAAATTAAAGTTAATATTTTAAATTTCCAGAAAGTCTATTAGAATTCAATAATGAATACAGTATTTCTTTGTAAAAGGATATCAAATATTGACCAGTAGTCACATTACCATCTTTGTATAGGTGTGGTAGTACAAATTTTTAAGTAGCTCTTCCTGAAAATGGATATTACATGGTACCTCTCAGGAAGAAGTAATTCATCGATTTCATTTTTCCAGTGCTTCTATAGGCCTTGGTTTGAGCAAAGTGATAGGTGTGAACTACCTGTCTCTCACTTCTGTCGTTTCAGCCATTTGATTGTCAAGATTGTATAGTTAATTTGCTTATTTAGGCTATGGAGTGGTTAAAAATGGTTGTACAATATTGCATAAAATTAACTCTAAATTTTCTAGAAAACAAGGCAAAACAAAGTAAGACAAAAAAAATTGGTCAGTTATGTAACTGTCAATATCTGATTTTTTTAAAATAAAATAAAACACTCAGTTTATTACAAGACAAAAACTTGTACAGAATCTGAGTCAATGCCACTTGTGGATGATCTCAATTTAAATCAACACAGCCTTTACTCAGGCAACCAAGTAGGAACCTGTAATGTAAAAATATTTAGATTATGGAATGAACTTTTTATAAGCTAAGCAATTCAATCATCAATGATACCAAAGAAAGCCAACTCATGATATATATATATAATGAATCTGAAAACAGCACACTTTTAAGGATTTTCCCCTCGGTTTGATGCTAATGGAGATTAACCAGTTTTAGAAAAACATGTTGCAAAATTATTAGAATCCAAGAAATTAAAGTAGCTTTCAGCTAGGTGAGAGAAAGATTACAAGTCAGATACCAGAATCAGGTGGCCTCCACAGAGGTACAGAATGCTCTTTGAGTTTGTCACTGCTCTAGCCAGAGTCACGAAAACCTCATCCCTGAAGGAAGCAGTCGTGTGTTTCGAAATCTAGTGCAGGGTCTGGTGGGATGATGGGAAAAAGCAGTGCTAACAATAACCATATGTTGACTGTACTGTAGATGAAAGCCAACACGGAGCCAAGCAAAGTATAATATGAAGTATGAAGGAGGTTATCCATTTCTTCAGTAGATGGCTTTCATTCACAGATAAGTCATGTGGTTCTATTCAGCCTACTTATAGACATGCCAAAGCCAGATAACATGCAAGTGATATAATAGTTAGAGCAGGGGTGTCAAACTCATTTTCACCGGGGGCCATATCAGCTTCATGGTTGCCTTCAGAGGACCAAAATAATTTTACAACTGTATAAATGTAACTACTCCTTAACTGTTAAGGAGTTGAAATTACATTCGGCCCTTTGAAGGCAACCATGAGGCTGATGTGGCCCCTGGTGAAAATGAGTTTGATACCCCTGATTTAGAGGACTGATCAATTTTCCTGGCAGAAGGAAGACTTATCATTATTAAAATGTCTATTTTCCTCAAGTTAATAAACACATTTAATGCAATTAAAGTACTGAATTTGGGTAGTGGAGAAGATTGTATAAAATAAGCTTAAAGTAAATTTGATAGAAGAAACAAATAAGAAAAACAAGAATGAACAAGAAAACTATGAAAAATGAGAAGACCACAGGGGAAGGGGGACTTTGATGACCAGATAATGACATGCCTTGAAACTGTTAGAATGAAATCAACATGGTATTGGCATAGAGATTGAAAAATACGTCCATGGGAAGAACAGAGAACTCAATTCTAGAAAGGCCCCAATATTTGTTAATGTAACATGTGACACAAGGAATGTTTCAGTGTCTTGGGAAAAGAATGGCATTTTAACATAAGGTACGCATACAACTAGCTTTCCATCTGGAAGAAAAGAAAGCTGGACTCTTTCCTACCACATCAAAAATAAACTCCAGATGGATAAAAGACTTTAGTGTAAAAAAAAGAATAAAAACTTAAAAGAAACTCTAGGATACAACCTGTACAGCCTAGCACTGTGGCGTATCTTAACCAACTCGGGAACCTCAGATGATTCATAGAGAAGAAAACATACCTGAGAGACTTTCTTATGCACAAGAGCACCGACAATAACCAACAGCAACAAAAAAGAACTTGGCATGTTATTTTTGTCACACAAAAGTCAAAAAACCAAATGATCATTTGAAAAAATGGTTTCAAATACCAATGTATAATACCTACAATATACAAGAGCTCTACAAGTCGACCAGCAGAGATGAATGAAACTTTTTTAGTGGGCAAAAGGTATAACTAAGACTATGAGAATGTGTGGCAGGCGGGGGGAGGGGGGGGCATATGTATGATCCAGGAGTTAGAAGCATGGAGAAGAACACAGAAGATAATTTTTCCAACAAAATTTTTGTAAAACTGAAGCCACCATCAAGATTAAGCCCTGTATATTAAAATATGACCCTTCAAAGTGTCTGATTATAATCTTTGAAAACAAATTGATTTTATAGTTTTACTTTCATTTTAATGGATAATGCTGTGTTTTAATGGATATTTTGTTACCTATCATCTTCCCCTGTAAGTATAGCTCTGGCTTTTCTCTTTCTGTCCCAAGGGCCTTCATTCTCTCCAAACTTGACAGTAACTGGTTGCTCTTCCTCCCCCAAATTATCAATTTTTACCCCCAAAACTCACACTCATTACCTCTTAGCCATGCTTCTGCAGTAGCTTCGTAAGTGGACTCCCTTTCCGAGGTCTCCTCTCCACACTGCTGTGCTCTAAGACAGGCCTTCCTGAAGCGTCGCTCGGATAACGTCGGAAATCTTTACTGACCTGCTGTCTTGACAAGTGCTTTGTGTTACATTGAGGTTGTTGTGTGTGGGCGGAGGAGTGTAATAGGATGTTGAGTGGGATTTTTCCCCATTAAACTGGTAAGAAAAGTCCAAGATTTTTAATTTTTAAGTGAAATATTCTCACATTCTAAAGAAAACTGTTCACGTTACCAAAAGTTGGGGTGAATTCAGACTCTTGCTTTTATTGGCCCACAGAAGCAATTCGCGACCATCAGAGAATACCAGAAGCCTGGAAGTTATGCAGAATCTCTTCTCCTTCCCTCTCCCCAACCCCCGAGACTCGAAGTGTCATTTCCCAAACATGCTACACTCACTCGGGGCCGAAGTCTCCTGCACGGTTTTCTGCATCTGAAACGCCCTCCGCCAACATGGGGCGAGTCTCAGCTCAAGGGGTTCCTCCTCTGTACGTCATTTCCTGACTTAGGCTTTTCTTCCATGGGTCCCCACCGCATTTCAGACACACTGCTATTGCAGAGCAGTCGTGACATGTCATAACTACTTACACACCTGTCTCACCGCGAGGCTGGAAGTTCATTGAAGAACAACAATGATTTTGTTTCAACCTCCCAGTCCCAGGCCTCTGTGCCTGGGGCGTGGACATGCAGGAGAGCCGTTTGCGAGTGTGGGGTACACACACGCGTGGGAGCTTGAGATGTCGAATACAGTCCCATGTCAATGAAAGGTGCTATATGTTAGAATACTCTCTGATGATTTTTTCACAGGTGAAAATGAACAACTAAAAAGAAATGCTGATCTTATGAAAGAAAAGTTAAAATCTCACGAACAGGTACGTTTATGTATCTTTATATCACTCAACTCCCTGTAGAGCATTTGTCTTCTCAAATTAGAAATAAAAGTGGTTGTTTTCATTATTGAAGACACCAAAATTTAGAGAGTAAACATATGTGTGTGAATGTCTGTGCTGGAGCTTTTAATCAATAAAAATTTTTAAAGCAATAGAAATTTTGAGGACCCTAGTCTTCTTGCATACTATAATGCACTAATATGTCACTTGTACTTTTTCTTTCTACCAAAAGGAGATGCAACCGTTTTGTTGCTTATTTGAAAATTATGCTAATAGAGTTTTTACTCTAATGAGCATTTTTAAACTTCTTAACCATAAAGTAAATGAGTCTTTAATCTTTATGATCTGAGTAATACATTACAATTTTATTGCCCCGTGTAAGTGAAGGGAGCAGAAAATCACCAGTTAATTCTCTCCCGGGGGCCGCCATACGCTCTGTAATGTTCTCTTTTCCCTGTAAGAACAGCAGAATGATAGCAATTCTATCACATAGCATGGTGACTGGAAAATAAAAGGTGCTCAGTGAATGTCAGCTCCCACCCCTCTGCCCTTTGGGAGGGTTATTGCGCTATTTATTCTCATCTCCCAAGAGCCAATGTGTCACACTCTGACCTAAGATTTCCAAAATTCTGGTTGGCTCTGTATCAAACTTAGAACTTCAATTTGCAGGATCATCTCTAAATTCAGTCTGGTTCCTCACTTGAGAAGCCTCTGAAGGAACACAGTCTAATTCTAAAACCCTGCCTGGGCTTCTGCGTATCACTTCAGATGCAGTGAATAGCGTCTGGCTGTGCTCTCAGAAAATACAGCTTCTCATCACCAGTTTGAATATGTCAGGAATATATCCCACCGTTTGTTTCCCTTTCCTTTATCCCCTCCCATCCTTTCCATGTCTTGCCTGTAGAGCTCAACAGTAGATGGTGAAGTCAGAGTGTAACTGGGGCAGAGAAGGGGGAGAAATGTTTGCCTCTTTTCTCAAGCCATAGAATACTGCTTTGTCTAGAATACAATAGGGGTTTTCAGAGGGGTGAAAATTAATGAGAAAACACCACAACCCGAGATTCTGAGCTTCGTAATTAGCTGCTATCCAAAGCAAACTGAAGATGACCTCAATCCAATGAGAAATCTCTAGTACAAAACTTCCAATCACATCCAAAACATATGCAAAACCACTCCCCAGAAACAAACTCAGGAAATACTTAATAGCTGTGTTATGGGACTGGGAGAGGTTTTGTAACTTATAGACCGAGAATTCTTAAGTTTTACAAGAACAAAAATACAACCAGAGGCTATTCCTTGTTGGGACTTAGTTCCCTTAGAGAGGAAGGACTGGCCCAGGCTGAAGGGGGACAGAAGAATCTAGTGTGATAGAGCCCCAGCCCAGACATTAGGACAGCCCCCATGCCCGAAGGTCGCAGTGAAAATCCTGGGTCTTCTGAATTAATGGAAGCATTCCATTTTAGTGGTGGGATCTTCAGGCCACGAAGTCAATGGGGAATGAAAAGATACATAGATTTGTCTCTCGTTTCTCTGAGCAGTAGCTGCTTAGTCACCCTGTTGAGTCTGCAGTAGTTTATGAAAGCCACTTAGTACTTGTGTATATAGGAATCTAGATACATGCATATGAAGAATGGCAATTCGTGAGGTTCACCCCAAATTCACCTTCAGAACTTTCATTAAAGCCGGTGGTTGGCAGGCTTGGCCATTCTGCAAGTTGCCTTGCAGGGTATCACAGTACAAATCTAGACTATATCCCCTTGAACTTCTGTAAGTCAGGGGACCTAGGCTCTTTTAGCTCCTGAGTATACTGAATAATCTGTTAAAGGCTCTGAACCCTGTCTGAGAAAAACGTTCCAGAGTACATGTGCACACACATATGTGTATAATTTTGCCTACAATTTCAGGAAGTTAATGGATCCTTGAAAGCCTGTTTACTGGGTCTAAGCTAAGAACTTCTGACTTAAATAATTTTTATTGACACTCTCATTCATTCAACAAATATATATCAGGAGAAATATACTAGGAGTTAGGAAAACAGCAGTGATTAAAAAGTTCCTGCCTTTTACATTGTGTAGAGGCTTTTCATGACCACCCGCCCCCACCGTTGTCTCTCTCTTACTACCCTACTTCACTCTTCTTCTGCTTTCCTTTTCTTCTACATCTTAAGCCTGTGAGTGACTTCTGTAAGCAGGAGCATGCCACTGGGAAAATTGTCAGTTCTTTCTTTGAGGACTTCTCCCGTCACCTTCTCAGCACCCCTCCCCAGTTCAGCACGAGAACTCGCCTCTATGCCTCCGCCACCGAAGGAGCTGGTCTCGGGGCCTGCGGAGCACTTCTCCACGCCCCGTCCGTCCTTTCCTAGCCTCTGCCTCAGGAAGCTAATCCTTGAAACGGCGATGCTTCATCTCCTTCTGGGAGTTAGAAGTGGTTGTATAATTGTTAGAAACATAAAAGTTCAGCCCGCATTCAAAGGGACTTGTTCCGCTTTGGGGTAAGCTTACTGACGATCGAGTATCCACTATTCCTGGCTCTGAAGCATAGCTTTGGCTTTTATTGGACATATTTTAATGCTGTCATGGCATTTAGTCACGTAATTAAACAAAATATTTTAAGAATCTCTGATGTGCTAAGCACTAGTGATGAGTATTCAGAAAGCAAAAATAAAAAGACACTGTCTGTAAATGGTCTCTGTCTTCTTGGACCAGAAATTGACCCTTCTCAAAGCTGATTATTCTAACAGTGAATAGTATATTTCCCTTCTAGATATGATTACATGTCAAAAGTTAATATAAAATTTGAAAATTTTACCTTTCTAATTATTCAAAAGTAGTGCACACATATTTAAATTGAATAATAAATATATATTTTAATCTTTAGGAATATAAGAATAATATTGCCAAACTTATGAGTGAAATGAAAGTCAGAGAAGAAGTACATAAGGTAGAAATAAAGAAACTTTATCAGGATATGCAAAAAAAAGGTAAGGTATTTTTTTATTTACTGAATTCTAAGACACCATGAAACAATTCAAATGCATATATAAACTTTTTCAGTAATAGCCAGTATTCTTGAATGAACACTGCCTTGATGTATTTCAGTTTAGGTTTTCACCTAAATTATGTGATACAAGTTATGACATTTCTAAATTGGATTCTTGGTGTTTGCATTTATTATTTCATGTGAAAAATGTTCTTATAAAATTAATATAAAATATTTAACTTTGATATTTATATTTTCAGCATGTTGAATATAACTTCACTATTGTAATTTTCTTCCTTTAGTAAAGCAGATCTCATGAACCTATGTTGCTAGTTAACTAGTTTCATAAGGGTATTAAAAATCTTTCTTAATGAGACCATATTTATGTATATAATATGCGAAAATCAACTTGAAATGGATGACTGATCTAAAAGTAAACCTACATCTATAAAACTGTGAAGAGTTCGTAAAAGATCATCTTTGCAGCCTTGAGTTAGGCACAACTTCTTAGAAAGAAACAAAAAGCACAAATAATAAAGAAAAAAATTCTAAGTTGAGCTTCATCAAAATTATTAACTTCTGTCCTTCAACACAGTTAATAAGATAGAAAGACAGGCCACAGACTGGGAGATTATACTTGCAAATGTATATCTGATAAAGGCATTATATCTAAGATATGAAAGAACTCTAATAGTTCAATAAGAAGAGTCGAACACTCCAACAAGGCAAAATATCTGAACAGCACCTCCCCCGAGATACACAGACAGACAATAAGCACATGAAAACGTGTTCGACATCATTAGTAAGCAGGAAAATGCAAGTTAAAACCACCATGAGATACCACTTTGAACTTTGTAGAACTGCTGGAGTGTTTTTTAAAAACTATTGATAGTAAGTGTTAATGACGGTGTGGAGAACTGGGACTCCGAGGCCTCACTGGAGGGACCACAACATTGATCAGCCACTTCAGAAAAGAACTTTGCAATTTCTTCTGGTCCTCTAAGAAGCAGATAATTAGAAAATCCTTATATGTTTGTAAGTTATTTCTGAATAACCTGTGGATCAAAGTAGAAATCCTAAAGGGTCCTCAACTAAATTATATAGCCTACACATCAAAACTGTGGGGCACAGATAAAGCTGCATTTATGAGTATATTTATAGGCTTAAGTACAAATATTGGAAAATGTTTAAATCAGTCATCTAAATACCTATATCTAGAAGTTAGGGGGAAAATATCAAACTGAGACCAAAGAAATTAGAAAGAAGGAAGTCATGTGTTAATGAAATTACAAACACATACATAAAAAAAATCAGATTCAAAATTTTTTGAAAAGTCTAATAAAATTGATTAACTTCCATTAAGGCTGAAGAAGAAAAAATAGAGAAACTTTTAGTTAAGCAATGTCAGAAATGTGAAAAAGAAAGTCACTTTAAACTTTAAAAAGTGAATGAACTCATAATTAACTGAATAAGCTAACATCTTTTTGCCAATGAATTTGAAATTTTTGATGAATCAGACATTGTTGAAGGGCAAAAAGCACACAAGAAGAAATAGAAAATCTAAATTGTTCTATCTATTACAGAAACTAAATCTATCTAAATATTTTTCCTACAAAGAAAACTCCAGGCTCAGATGGCTTTCCTGGTGAAATTCTACCAAACATTCCAAGGAAAGTAATACCAGTCTTTCACAAACTCTTTCAGAGGATTAACAAACAAAAGACAGGAAACATTTTCCAGTTCATTTCAGAAGGCCAACATATTCCTGATAACAAAAACTTTCAGTAGAATTATGATAAAGAAAATCACACACCTGTCTTCTCATATACAGGTATTAACAATGGGTGGACTTTTTCCAGACAGACCTCATATATTTTTATCAATAAAATTTACTTCTCTGCGGGTCACTTAAAATACTGAAGAACTATAAGCTTATAAGATTTTTTCAGTGTTAAGGTGAATTAATTTCATTTATTTTTGTTTTTTCAGTTGAATTAAATGAAGAAAAGAATAAAGAACTAATAGAGAAAATGGAGGTGGAAATTTCAGAGTTAAATGCAAAGTTAAAAAATCAAGAAAAGGAAAAACAAAATGAAATCATCAAACTACAGCTAGAGGTAAATGTGTAAGACCACTAACTGTAAGGACACAGCCCTCAGTCTAGACCACAGTGTGGGCATTTCCGTCACACGGAGATGGACTTTACACACACTCCGTCACAGGCGGTCCACACCCCTGCAGCCGTGAGCAGGCTGCCTTTCAGCACTCAGCCTGAAGGTGGGACTCTCAGTCATTCAGAAGGTCCTGGGCTCCAGGGAAGGCCTTGCTCCCTCTGAGAGAGGGGCCAGATAACCCAGGGATCCCCTGTCTTTTATAGCTGAGTCCACGCAGGCTTCAGTCCACTACCTTCCGACCGAGGGGAGAGTGTTTCTAACCCTTTACATTACTCTCTCCTTGGCAGAAATCATGCAGCCCTGGTGAGCCAACTAGAAATTCCTCTCTATTTACTTGAGATAAAAAGAGGAAAATGTCTCCCTAATAAATGTACAAAAATACATATCATAGGGGCAGAAAAAACAGATTTTTTTTTTTAATTTTAAAGGGACTTCAAAAGGGCATCGTAAAGGCTGACGTTCCAGTTCTTTGCTGGAAAGCCTTTTCAGTAGGTTGGTTAACCAGCTGTCAAAATCTGAAGATGCTAATATGTGACAATACATTTGTTCTTTAAAAATTTCCCCTGGATTTTAGCAATCTTCCTTTCCGTTCTATTTTGCCACATTCCCCCAGCCTGACACGTTGCCTTACATTGTAGTTCACCACTAGTTAAAATAACTTACTCTTCGTGTTCCTGAAAGTTTGGTGTCCCTGGGGCTCTTGGTGAGGTGCAGCATTGAAAACTGTATAATCACTGAGCCAAAGGGAACTATGTTGAGTTCAGAGGCTCTTTGCTGCCGCTGCCTCTGGCTGAGGGCACCCACACACCACAGAGAGCGCTGCAGGGCCAGCTGGGGTACGGAGGCCAGGTTTCCAGGTCTGCCCTGGACTGCTAACCCCTTCACTGGGGATGTGTGTTTTATGCACCATCTGGGCCCTGTTAGCCCAAGTCTGGTGTGTGGCTGACATACAGGACTCTTTTTGCTCTTTGTTTTCATTGTAATTATCCACTTCTCTCCCCAAACTAGAATACAGTCTCACAGAGAGCTTATTCTTAGTGCGCAGGGAAACTACACTAAATTATAAGAAGAAAATCATAATGGAAGATTTTGAAAAAAAAAAAAAAAGACCTGTAAGAATGGCCTTATGAGAATTTTTAATCTGATTTAGTTTAATGTCAAACTAGAAAGGGTTCAAACTAAATCAACAAAAGCATATCCAGATTCTACTATTCAGCCTCAAAGTCTGTATGGAAGGGCATGTGAGATTTTCTCCCATGACGGTTAATTATACTACATTTTCTTTACAAAACCACACTCAAAGTAATGTGAAAATATTTTTCTCTCTAAGTTAACTAGATTATTAACCCTGCATGATAGAAACACCTGATGTCTTGAGAAAAAGATGATGCTAGCCCCACCCAGAATCTCTCAGGTAGTGCCCAATGTCTGGTCCATTTAAAATCTCCTCATACGATCTTAGCATGCAGCCAGGGTGACTTTTGTTTGGATGTTCTTTGCTCTTTCTTAAAGAAAGACTTTTCTGTCTTCTGTTATACAGAGACTTAAATTACAGACTAAATATCAAAGCCTATCATGGATTATATTTATATTTACGGAGACAATTGTTTCTAATTGTTTAACTAGAATGTTCTCTATAACTTTCTTTGAAACTTGATTCAGTTTGATGCCAAACTAGCAAGAGTTCAAACTAAGTCAAAACCGTATCCAGATTCTACTGTTTTGCCACAGAGCATCTACAGAAGGGTATGTTGATTTTTCTTCCATGGCTGTTGCTTAAGAAAATAAATCTTCTCAGTGTGTTTCCTTTCATAAAAGCTGTCTAAGAATTTTTCTTTTTTTTTTTCAAGAATTTATTTATTGATTTCTAGAGAGAGGGGGAGGGAGGGAGGAAGAGAGGGAGAGAAACATCAATGTGTGGTTGCCCCTTGCATGCCCCTTGCATGCCCCCAACTGGGGACCTGACCCGCAACCCAGGCATGTGCCCTGGTTGGGAATCGAACCTGCGACCCTTTGGTTCTCAGGCCGGCACTCAATCCACTGAGCTACACCAGCCAGGGCTGGTTTTTTCTTAAAATATATCACACAATCAGAAAGATACAACATTTTAATAATCTTTAAAGGCCACTTTCAATTTAAACTAGTAAATCTTGGTAGTTAATGAAAACACGACAGTTCTCTGACTCTGGATTATCTAAGGAATTCCATAATGTATTCTGAACTAAGGTTGACTTACTTCTGAAGCTACTTGGGCACACAGATTTCTTTTTGTTCCACTCCTTAATTTATGCTTTAGAATGTCACGCTCTGTAGGGAGAAGGGAACAAACTAAAGCAAATGGTGCTATTGTGTGTTCTTGCATCCTTATACCAGTCTTACCCCATTAAGTCCCCCAAAACTAAAATACTTTTCAAAATGACGTGTCTTTTTTTTAAATGTCTAATTCTACTTAAACTAGAAGTTTAGTTTTCGTTGTCCCTTGTACTTAATCTTGTTATTCCTGTATTACAATAACAAAATGTTTCTGCTTCTTTTAGAAGCTTCAACATCTTCAAGAAGAAAAAAACAAGGAGATCGCAACTCTTCGGAGTACCATTCATGATTTGGAGCAGCGCCTCTCTGTTGGCAAAGATGCTCACCTTAAACGTAGCCGGTTTTGAGTATAGCAGTAGATTCATTCGCTGATATTTAATTTCTTTAAAAGCAGTTGAAAAATTACTTCTATTGTCAATATAATATACTGCCTAAATAATAGCAATGAAAGAGACAGCTTTAAACTTTTTAAATTGAGTTTATTGAAATAAATCCACACTTTGGCCAACTGTGTACCACATTCTTGCTTAATAGTATTAGCCATAAAGGAGTTCAGGTTCATAGGCCTTGGTTTACCTGCTGAACCATCATTGACTATGGAAATACTTTCTAAGCAACCAAAAGATAGACAACATTCTTTTATCTTTCCCCATCTCTCTCTCAAGACAGGCATTCTCAAGTCGTAAAGGGCATGATATAGTGCCAAGTAAAGAAAACGATAGAGAAAGGCTTCTTTCACAGGCAATAGTAAAAATCAAGATTTGAGTCTTAGATATAAAAAAGTGTAAATGGATATTTAAAAGGTAGTCATAGCAAAGTACTCATATGTTAAGTATTTCTGGATCTTAAAAGACAGAATTCACTTCTTCCTTTAAAGGTTTAATCGGTTAAAACTATAGGATTAAAAAGACAAAGTAATATTGTTTTGACAAGTAAGAAAAAAATGGAAAACATGTCTTTGCTGTTCTTCCTCCGTTCTAATTGCCAAGTATCCGACAGGAACCCCTGGGTCGCAGTTTATGTTCCTGTTCTCATTAAGGCAAGTAGAAAGCCGGAAAAAGAAAAAGAAAGACATATTAACCAAATGTTGCAATCACCTTTCAGTTGCCCCTTAATTTAAGAAAAATGGTTTGGGTAAAAATTTTCTTTGGCCTAGATCTTAAAATTTGGAAGCCAGCATAATAGATTTCTTCATGTTTGCACAAATCCAATTCCTAATTTTTGATCGTTATTAAGTAGCTTATAAAGATGCTGAACGTGAAATTGTGTCTAGGTTGACTTGGGAGTGTATCCTATTTAAATGTTTAGTTTGAAGGTCATGGTCACATTTCTGCCGTATCTTTTCAGCTTCAGGTGGTGCTGGCTTCTGTGGGCTGGAGCCGCTGGCTCGCCTGTCAGGCAGCCGGAGGCAAACGTCACTGTCAAGATTCAATGACGTTCTCCTCCATCCACAGCCCCTGTCAGCTACATAAAGAGGGGAGGCTTTCCCGACACTGTCAGGTGATTGCAGACCCTGTTTTTTCAAATATCAGATGTCGACAATGTCAGCATCAGCTGCTAGGAGCTAACTCTGAATCTTGGGGCAACTTTCAGAGTAACTGATTTATACACCTCCTTCCTCAGGGTTTCTTTTGTGAAGCAGAAGGTGATAACGCTTCACTCCCTGGCACATCTCAATTCATTGGGTCCCCCTGTCTTTGGCGGCCCTTGAGCTTATGGTGGTGATGAAGGCCTGGAGAAGGGGGATGCTCAGCCTCTGGATGCTGATTCTCTGAGGGCTGGCTGTCCCTAGCATGGCCATGCCCATGCCCATGGCCGTGCCGGTCATGGTCATGGTGGTGGGACTGCAGCTCTGGGACCTCGGTCTTTGTTCTCGTGGCGGCCAAGGACACATTTTTACAGAAGTCTTCCTCGTCTGGGATCTGGAACAGATTTATCAGATGCTTATCAACACATGCATAGGTTTAGCAGGAATGCATGAAAATGATTCGTAGAGCTAACACAAAATTCCACCTAGATAGGATAGAACTGCCTTTGTTTTTCTGGCATAATACCAATGAGAAAAGAATCTGGTGATAATCTTAACATCCAGACATTTTATTGATGTTTGATTCCCATCCGCATCTAATTGTAAAGTGCTGTTTGTGCAAAGTTTGCACTTAATCTTCAAGCATCTTACAAATGAATTAACATTAACATTTTGAAAGTAGATAAAATAGAGTATAATACAAGTAAAACTCAAGGTTCGCCTCAGCTTTATACTGGTTAAATCAGTAACAATTCAGATTTTCCTTTTCTTATCAAGAGCATTTCCTCTATTTTCAAGAACTCTGAGGAAGAACTGGAGAGGCACAGGGGGCTTAAAACGGAAGTCCAACGCTGTGTTAGTGCGGCTGCAGTCGCGCCGACCCAGGATCACACCCTGAAGTCGGCTGGTCCCCATGGAGCCTTCTGTGCCATGTCAGGAGTGCTTCAAACCTAACAGTATATTCGGGGGCAAACTACTTTCTCACCGATGATCAAAAATGCCAATCAACTGCTCAGAATCAGTGGCTTTTCCTACCTCAGCCCATGCCAGGAGACAGTCTGGACTTCACCAAGCTTTGTTCAGGTGCACCGCCTGTGGTGCCAGCAGCTGAAAGTGCAGGTCACCGCCCACCTTCCACTGAGCATGATGCCCCGCCGTGCCCACCCCCCCTCCGGGCCTGCAGCCTGCTCAGAGCCTGTCTGCACTGTTTTGTGTGCTCACAAACCACAGGCTCACAGACACGGTAACGTCACATCAAACCTCGGCCCGAAGGTATTTGTAAGTAAAGGTACAGAATCAACTTGAGAGACCAAAGGCTCTCTAAGTGGTTTGGTTTGCTGTTCTAAAGGTTTTGACCGGTGATAAATGCCATTGCAATTCAGCATATAACTACTAAGTGGTACTTTTTTTTTTTTTTTTGGTCATTTCTGAACTACTTTTGAGAACTTAATAGTTAAGTATTTGATTAAAAACTTAAACACAATTTGATGTGTTTAGAATACACTGTGTAATGTTCTAAATGCTAAATGACTGAACAAGCACAAACGACTGGAGGAGTAGCATGATTAGGTTCCAGAAGCCAATTACCACATTTCACTGCGTTTATGCTGCACTTTCCCACATGTTAATTTAAAATCAGGCTGCGTCCTGTCACCGGTGGTGCTGTCGCCTGTGTCCTCCTTGACCTGACAGCATCTTTAACGTAAGTAAACGAATATGTCATATAATTGATGGCATCTAGGATGCAATGAAAGAATCCAATTTGATTTGGCCTATCAGACGCATATGGCATATTATTCCTTTTTACAGGTGATTTGTAAATTTTGAGCATGTTGTAGGCATGTTTCTCCCTTGTTTCAGTGTAACTGGCTATATATGTATATATATATATCTAACCATTAGGTATTTGCAAAAATGCCAAGTACTGAAATAATCACAAAGTATGAAGAATCAACATAGCTGGATTTATTAAGCACTTAGTATAAGTTAGACATTGAGTTAATAATTTATTTGCATTATATCAGTCTCCATATTTTGAAAGCAGAAAGCAACCCTGCTTGGATTATTATGTAGATTAACATGCGAAAAATGACATTAACTAGAGTAATTAACCTGTTGTGCCCCTTAGCAACTAAATTAATTAATTAAATGATTAATTAAAATTTGAGGTGACTTTTTTAGAGCTGAGAAAAATCTGAAGGAAGTACAGCTTACAAATAAAACTCAGAATTGTTTTTAAATCTGAGTTTAAATTTTGCCAGTTTGCCCTATCAAGCAAACATTGTTTGGAATTATTTTCCTTCTTAATACAAAGGGGGAAAGTCTAGTTAATACACATTAAAATCCTTTCAGTGTCTTTTTTATAAACAATATTTAACCAGGGTGCCTCTTATTCCGAGGAAGACAGACTCTCATGCGAGAATCTCAGTAACGAGTAGAAGACTTATCCCACCTTGAAGCAATGCAGTAACCCCGCCGCAGAAGGGCGGAGGGTGGCAGGGCCCCACCGGACAGCCCAGAGTCTGTGTCCCTGATTCGTTACGCCGTGGTCTGGGCCCTGACTGCGCTTCAGGTGATGCTGCGGGTCGACTCTGCTCGACCGTGCTCCCGTGGGAACCACATTCGGAGCACTACACTAATGTCACTGCACGTGGGCTGAGTTCTCTGAGCACGGACACCCCCGCAACATCACTTGGCGGTGACCGAAATACGTGATCTATGTTGTTTCTCTAAAGCCCTTTTCTAAAGTCCTGCCAGAGAAAAGCAGCGTGTGGATCCTGCCAAGGTGTTTCAAAGTGTATGTTACACAACAGGAAGTGTGTGTAATTATGAAGATTACTGTTGTAGCATTTTTTTGGTACGCCAACAGAAACACTGATTAGTTCATTGGTTATGAAATACTAACTTATTTAGATAACTCTTTAAAGATTTCCTCTTTTCTCCCAGTAAAAATAATTGAGAAAAATACCGTGAAAGAGCAGTTCCCACATTTCTCTTCGCAGTAAGTCAGCTTAATGGCCTTTTCCACGTACGAGAAACTTAGGATGGAGTAGGGCAGGCCAAGGTGGTACACGAGGCGGCCACATCTGGAAAAAGGTACACACATGGTCATCACAATGTTCTCTGTGTCGGGAGCCTACTCAGGCGTGGCTCAGAGCAGCGCTGTGCAGGGCTAGTGGTCTTGTAACTAAGACCCATGCGCACTGTCAGTAAACGTTCTTCAGTGGGGTCTCCACAAGCCGCCTGGCCCTGCGCCCGGGTCAGGGTCGAGCAAGACTGCAGTGAGTCTAATACCAGCATTCCACAATGTTATGGCCATATCACCACACACGACATCAAAACTCTGTATAGTACAGTCATCGTGACTTGGTCAAATACGATTTTTGTAAGTGACATAAAAGTTCTACCGATGGCACCGTAAATTAAGCTCTGCAAATCACAGGAGCTTTTCCTAAGCGCTACGGCAGCAGGAAGTCCACACAGCAAGGGATCATAACGTAACCGAAAAATCCTAGAGTCTTGGCCAGTAGCCCATTTACTTAAAAATATATCCGATGCAACAAAAGTTCAGCACAATGAAAGAAATATTAGAATACCGGCACTCTCAGAAAAACACCTTGCCCATACTTTCCCCAGTATATATGGTTCTACGTGACTATCAGGGGTTACACTTTGCAGCAGTTAAATTAGAACTTTGTGATCCTAAAAAATGACATTGATATTAAAAATATTTACAGTAAGACCACAGAGGGCTTAGGCCTAAGGCAAGTCTAAAGAGCTAAAGGAAAAGAGAGCACCCATGAGGGATGTTGATAATATCAAACAACAGATACACTGAGGTTCCCCAAATACAAATGTTTTATTTGTTCAGGGGATCAAAATAGCCACTGTATTGGTTATACATAAATAATTAACACATTTTATAGTTCAGAAATTCAGGTACATAGCCTTAAAAGTATTCATTAGATTAGAAATCAGCAAGTGGTCTGCAAAATGTGGTTATTCAAACCACGGCAAACTCTTAGATTAGAATTGTGTGTGATATATAAATGGATCCTCATTTTTGTTTAACCAGAATAGCAGTTTACAAGGGAGAGTATGGTCAATCTCCTTTATTTCCTTACTGGAATGGCGAATTCTTTTATGTAAAAGAAAGTCATTTCAAAAATATTAAAACCAAACACTTTAATAAGTTCACTTTGAAATAGTATTTGGTAATAAAATCAAAGTAGGTGTCTTACAGTAAATCACTTGCTATTAAATTAAACGCAAAGCAAGTATATTTTAATTTCTGGTGGGTGCGTGTGTACACACCTGTCATATATGAGGAAGTCATCTTTGCTTCCATTTAAGAGAGTCCAGACATCTGTTTGGTTTTCTTCTTGTTGGTAAACAGGAATATGCTCTGAAACCTTGTTTTTAAGATACACATATTTTGATCGAGAAGAGAATCCTTGATGATTAACAATAACATAGGAGATGTTAGCAAAGCCTTCTTTCTCCAGTTTTACTCGCAGGTCTTCCAGACTAAAATAGTTGGGAAAAATACAAAAAAAAATGAATAATCTCATTTAATTTTATTAGTGACTTCTCTCTTTCTCCTCTTTGTTTTCTATATGAACCTCTCTACTTTTACATACACCCCTGCTTTCTGTTTTTGTAAAGGACTAAAACTTCTATTTTTTCATTATTTATTGAGCCCTTGTGCTCAGTGAAAACCTTATGCTAAATGCCCACACAGCCATTAGCTCACTTAGTTCTCTAACTAACCGTGTGACATGTATATGTTTAATCTACCTTACAGTTACAGAGAGTTCTACCCAGTAAATATCTAGCAAATAACCCAACGAATATTTTTTCATGTATTTGTTATATATATTTAACAAGTTTATATAAATTAAATATAAACATACGTATAAATATATTTGTCAAATAACCCAAGACCTCTGTGGCAAGTCTGGTGCTCTTTCTACCCTGGCCCGCACTTCCCTTTGTGTGTGCTATATTGAATAGCTAATGCACTTGCAGGGGTACATTTTAGAACATTTTTATTACACACGTAATGCATATTTAGTAGGACATGATGAAACACAGGTCCACATAAAGAAGAAAAAATTTCATAGTCCCAGGAAAACCACTGTAAACATTTTGGTGTATATCTTCCTAGTCTTTTTTCTTCTAAGATGTTCTATCCAAAGGTGTATAGTTTTTCCAAAACTGTGACTTCCTAAATACATCTTTCCTGTTTTAAATTTTATGTACGTATGTACTTAATAGCACTTCCCTGAAGAAACCCTGGACCACAGAAAGGCCGTCTTACCTGGACGCCTGCATAATGCAGAAGGATCAACTGGCTTGGAGAAGGGCAACCACGGCGACGGAGCCGTGGGAGTTGAGCATCGGGTCCTGATCCCCGATGCTCCAGGCGGGAGGCTCCTTGCAGAAGGGGCTCTGCCTCTGGCTCCCCGCTCCCGCCCAGGGCAGGAGGCAGAGAGCCAGGGCAAAGCCCAGGCCGCTCCACATGGCTGGGGTCGTCCTGTGAAACAGGAAAGCTTTCTGTCACCTTCATCGATGGTGTCAGTCATACCTAGGAATGTCTATAAGTCCAGCAGGTGTAATTCTCCTTTCTATAAATACCTAGCCGTGGATCCTGTCTCCATGTTGTTGGGCCCATGATGCTGGCCCTCCATGCACCAAATATTCCTTTAAAGATGGAAAGGGCAGCCAGAGGCAAGGTAGTTGTCACAGCAGCTCATAACTGCACAGCTTAGCGAGACACTTCGGTAAGTGCACTACAGATTTGCATAAACAGAAAGCGAATATTTCTCTAGGAGATGGTACATATTTAGAAAAATTTGACACTGTGACCACTATAACTAAGTGGCATGCTGCACAGTTTGCACGATTTGATTTTTGAGATACGACAAGTTCTGATTGCTTCCTTCCATCCTTTACCAATCTACGCAAAGGAAGGGGAAGTCGGGGATTCTGCAGGGAAATGAGAAGAGCCAGTGTGGAAAGAGAACCCAGGAAAAGAGGAGGCGGCAGTAGGGTAGTCCACCAACCCAAAGGGGGCCCGCATGAGCCCTCAGCTCTTCAGGTTCAAACCTTCTGTACTTATAAATCTCTCGGGCATAGCTCCCTATAGTTGGTCTTGCTTTTTAAAGTCTAGCGCTATGCCCAAGTAAAGGATCTGAATCTCTTCAGCTATAAAACTACTTGCCAAAATATCACTACCACATCCAAGGTAAATAAGGACCAATGCAAAAAATCTTACAAAGGAGAAATACTACAGACCCACAACCCCCTGTATTATTTAAGACTCAGTAAAATTCACAATCAGTCTATTGGCGACCAATATTTTCTGGAAGTTCCCGTGACTAGGTGGCATATTCTCGGGAGGGAAACAAAAGCCTCCTCTGAGTAGGAAAGTTAAGCCTGAGCAGAAATATTCCCCAAACTGGGGCTAGCTGTCTCAGCAGACAGCTACAAATAAAATAGGTACATTGTAAAGAGGTAGCAAAAAAAAGAACCCATTTAGCTGAGATGAGCAGAGAAAGAAAAATCCACATGGGTGACTAATCAGGCTTATTTTGATGGAAGACAAAATTCCAGAGCTAGGAAGTTGGCACCCTTTCAGGCACTGCTGTGGGATGAAAAAATAAGACCACTTTTTATTTGAGGGTTGAGGTGACAGGGCGCTAATGGTAAGTTTCCAAAAGTGAGCCCAGAACTCAGAGGGTAGTCAGCTAGCACCAGATTGACTTTGTCCCTAATGCACGGCTAGGTATAGATGGGACTTTATAGAACCTGGTGGCCTGCCACACCATTTACCACCACAAAATCCCTCCTTATATATCGTGCTGAGAGCCTGACTAAAGGGAAAGGGGCTGGTTAAGAGCAGAAATTGAATAATTTATTAAGGCCATCCCAACTATTATAATATTTTTAAAATCCTAATAATTTAAAAAAGGAGAAGATAGATCTAGGTGAAATCTAGAGCATTTTTTTTGCAGTTTTTTCAGTTTTTATTTTTAAGTATATTTTATTAAGCTATTACAGTTTTCTCAATTTTTTTCTCCCCTTTATCCCCCTTCCACCCTGCACCACCCCCCACCCTCCAACACTCCCCCTCCCCAGGAATTTCTTTAGTATTTGTATTGATGATAATAATTATCCTTATTATAGCTACCATTTATTCAGCGTTTATAAAACTATATGCAGACGGTGCTAAGCAATTTTCCCTATCATGTCTGTTAATTCTAACAACTATGTGAACGTCACCCTCTTTTGCAGTCGGGGGCACTACGGCTAAGAGAGGGTTCGGGCATCTTGCCCATGTCCTCATGGGCAGTGGAGGCTGGGTCCAAACCAGCTCTGCTAACTCCAAAACATGGCCTCTTCGCCACTGTAATAGATTTATTTTTAGAGAGAGGGGAAGGGAGGGAGAAAGAGAGGGAGGGAAACATCAATGTGTGGTAGCCCCTCATGCACCCCCTACCGGGGACCTAGCCCGCAACCCAGGCATGTGCCCTGACTGGGAATCGAACTGGCGACCCTTTGGTTCGCAGTCTGGTGCTCAGTCCACTGAGCCACACCAGCCAGGGCAGTTTCAGTGGGTTGTATTTAGATGGGTCACCTGTAATAACTATAGTGTTCAGAGGTTTTGTTTGTCTGTCTGTCTACGCCCTAGCACGGCAGAGAAAACAGTACAATCATTCAGTCTGTTTTCTCTCTCACTGAAGTGGCTAGACTTAGCCCTAATGTCTAGAATGTAAGTTCAGTAATTGTGAACTGTCAGCATAAATTCAGCACTTGGTACTCTTGGTTTGCCATATAGTGTAATGTTCTACATGGCTAAATAGTGAAAAAGCCATCTTACTCCTTTCCCTCACTTCTCTCTTCGATGGAAAAATAACTCAAACCATAGCAGAGGGCTGTGAATTAGAGTTCACGCTTTCTGATTTTCCTCTGTTGTTGTAACCAGCCTGCTGTTAAATGTGTTTATTTAGGGTCGTTTTTTTTCTTATAGAGTAGACTTTTGAGTATAATGACAGCTGTCAAACAGCTACATAAAAGTAATGAAGATAAATAACAGATCCAGTCACACTCAGAAAGTGCAAGTTTCCCGAAGCTCACCACTTTCCAATCACGAAACCTAGATTTGTTGGCCACACACAGACCTGCATTGTTTAAAATCCCCCGTTTACAAGCAGACTATGCAGAACCTTTCTCCAGCCTCTTCCCTTGAACTTGGAGGGTCCTTCCTCATCCACCTAAAAGCGCCCACTCACCCCTTAAACTGAAAAACTCTGCACTTCACCCCAGCACACCCGATTCTGACAAGGGCTGTAGCTGGTTCAGGGGCGACCGTTTCTGCACAGTGGACCAAGCCTGCTCTCCCTTTTCATTTTGATCTAACACTGCTCAGAATGCCCCGGGACATGTCTGCATCACGGTGGATGGCCACATTTCATCTCTGCCCCTCACATCCATGGGCTGTCTTTGCCCTTGAGTTCTCTCTGCGTTGCAATGGGAAGTCGGTGGGCTTGACCATACAGCACTGCCACAGAACCTCACACCTTTTAGCAGATTCAACGTGTCTAATTTCTCCAGCTTCCCCTGCTTCCAACTTCCAGCCCCGCCGTGCGGGAGGCGGAGGCAGAGGCAGGGCAGAAACCAGCCAGACTGTCACTAAGCTCTCCGCAGACCTGCACCCGCCACACCAAGTGTTACAGGACATTTGTTCTCTTTCTTCTGCATCGGTATTATTTTCTTTAACGACCTCTTCTCTTAAAATCCATTCTCAAAGGAAAGAAACTCTTGCCCTGATTGGTGTGGCTCAGTGGATTGAGTATGGGCTGGGAACCAAAGGGTCCCGGTTCGATTCCCAGTCAGGGCACATGACTGGGTTGCAGGCCAGGTCCCCGGTGAGGGCCATGTGAGGAGCAACCATACATTGCTGTTTCTCTCCCTCTCTGTCTCCCTCCCTTCCCCTCTCTCTAATAATAAATAAATAAAATCTTAAAAAAAAAAAAAGGAAAGAAACTCTTTATCAAGCTCAAAATCATTGACCAAACTCTAAGAGAATCAAAAACTGGGACACGCAAAGTTCTTACTCACGTTGTGAGGGCTCCTTCGAACTAGGCGTCTTCCTCGTCTGCTCAGCAGCTGGGCTCCGCAAAGGGCGGCCAGGCCCTCGGGTATTTATAGTCCTGTTGTTTACCTCCCCCTCCGCTGCGGGCCAGAGTCCAGTGCTCCCTCGGGCTGTGACCTTGTAACCAGGGCAAACCCCTGAACTGACTGGGACAATCCACTCAAAAGAGAGTAGCACGGACTGCTCGGCGCAGTGTGGGGGTAGGGGGGCTTGCTTTCGGCAATTACTGATCTACTGCTTGTCCTTTTTAGTCACCCCAGTACCTAGGATTTAATGGTACAGTCGGGGGCGGGAGCAAAGGCTAAGGGGAAAGAACGTCCAAGGCATGTGTTTTTCCAAACTATAACAGGGAAAAACATTTGCTGAGCCAGCAAATTAAGCTGCTGCTTTAAAAAAAAAAAAAAAGAAGAAGCTTTTTTTTTTTTTTTTCCTTTTGCTTTGTAGTGCCCAAGCCTCACGCCAGCTGGGTGCACTTTGT
Source organism: Micronycteris hirsuta (assembly GCA_004026765.1). Classification (NCBI taxonomy): domain Eukaryota; kingdom Metazoa; phylum Chordata; class Mammalia; order Chiroptera; family Phyllostomidae; genus Micronycteris; species Micronycteris hirsuta. The sequence continues at coordinate 4,031 of PVJI01013155.1, read as the reverse complement.
TAGAAAAGCCACCCGCTGAGTCAAGCCCTCCCACCTCCTGCTGTTCTCCCAGCTCCGACTGTGTTTAAAGCGGATCCCACGGGCCCCCTGCTCTGTTCCTTTTCAGTTAAGGAAAAGAATAAGGAACTAGGCCTCCCATCTGAGGGAAACCAAGCCTCGTTCCATTTCACAAAAGTCCTATTCCCTGGAAGACCTGTGTGTCCCCCAGAATTTTTTTTTTAATCTAATGTAACATCTTGACAAATACAACTTTTTTACAAATAAAAGGTATTAGTGACAGTAGCTGGACACGGAAAAGGGGGTAGACATTTCAGAACATGCAGATACAAGGGGAAAATCCCTGCTCTTTCAGAAAGGGGTGAATTCTTTCCTCTGGCCTTCGGTTGGGGAGGCAAGAGCAGTGACCAATGGGGGCGCCCCTGGGTGGCGACGCTCCTCAGGTCAGCCCTGCTGCTCACTGCCTTGGTTTTCGCCAACAGAGCCCTGGCGATGGCGGTGCATTGGGAAGGGTTGCACGAGGTGCCGGAAGTGAAAGAGGCTCGGATGTTAGCATCCCTGTAAAGAAACTTACCGTGGAAGGAGCAGCCTGACATTTGGAAGGCAGCTGCTTTACTCACGTTAAGCAGGAATTCTGTGGGTCCCAAACCCCATTGAGAACCCAGTTAAATGCTTAGTTTCTCCCCAGGAAAAAAAAAAATGCATATGCATACATAGTTGCTTTTCCAAAGAATCTTGTGCAGAATTTTTGTAAAAAGCACATTGTGCCCCCTGTAGTTTATTTTCTTGACAAATTGAAATGGTCACATTAGGTCTGTCTGCAGCAGGAAAGGAGTCAGTTCACCATCACTCCTCCCTTTCCATGGAGCTTAGCCATTGTCTCCTACCCAGAGGGGTTCTCTCTCAGTGCAGCCAGCAGTGTGTGTGTCTAAGACCCCCAGGTGGTGAGAGGAGAAGATGGGAGTTTCTGGTGTTTGAAGGGAATCCGTTCTTAACAGCCACTCCAGGGCTGGGCACCCGGGCAGCAGCCAGCATTTCTAAGAAAGCACGATTTTCAAACAAACTTTTACTGGGTATTAAACCAAATTACATTAAATCAAAGAAAATCAAATAAACATTTATTAGATGTTAATGCTAGACATAATGCTAAATTCCCTTGTTTTCAAGGATCTCAAACTCTAATGGGGTAGACCAAACAAGGAAACAGAAAAATGTGCTGTAAAGTGGAAGGGGGTATCATCTGCAAGAGGCTCGGAGGCTTAGAAATGAACACGGGAGTGTTCTATCCAGCCCGAAGGCAGGGCTGGCAGGGTAGGTTAGCACACCCTCCACCAAGTTCACAGGCTCTGTATCTTAGGCTTTACCCTCTAGCTTCAGAGTTCCTGCAAACCTGACCACAGCACTGTCTAAAGAGCTGTCCTGTTTCCGTTTTTATGAACGATTAAAATCCCCTGACAGGTTGCTGGAGCCTGACTGCTGACGTTGAATGTTATCTTAATGACCTCATCTTTTACAGCTTCCAACCCCGGAGCCAAGAATCTCTTTCTTCACTCTGTCTCATTCTTCCACACCCTTATCATTTGTCCCCAGGATGTTTATGCACATATTGAATCCATGTTTTTAATAAGCGTGCATACCTTTTTATGGGCCTAAGGTGGTTTCCTTAGAGAATAGGCACCTATAAATCTGAGTCCACAGTGAACTGAAGAGAAGGAAGGACTATGAGCTGTGATTTGATAAACCAGTTTATTGGCTGTAGCAGGGGATGGCATGACGTCAGTCCACGGGCACTTCTAACACCGACATCTCAAAACATTAGAAGATGAAAGAGTGTCACTGCCCCCGGTAGGGCCCGTGTGAAATACTGAGCCCTTAGCGTGATTTGTGGTGTGAAGGGGTTAAACTTGGAGGGACCCTGTAGGAAACACGCCCGTGTGAGGGGGCCCTGTGTTCTTGCGTGACCGGCAAACTGGTGTGCGAGGATGCAGAACGCCCCCAAAGACAGAGTGTTCCTCTCGCGGGTGGTATGTCCTCCAGGGTTCTTGGGAATTGCTCAAATATGAATGAAGTTATTAAAAAGCATATGTGTCCTTGCAGGCTTGATAAGCACATCGCCAAGCTGAAACACATCATCCCACATCCTGCTCGCATGTTCTGATACAGCAGAATAAATATGATGAGACAAATCAGTTCGGGGCTTAGTCGGTCACGTCCGCTAAGTCCCCTGCTGCACACCGCATTTGGACGCCTGACTCTTATTGCCGTGACACCGGCTACGCGACAGTGATTGTTAGGTGGTGTTTCACGGGCAAAGGGAAATGAAGACTTTCCCGCTCCCTTGGACTTGCCTTTGGACCTGAGTTGTTCTTCCTGCCTTTGCACATGTACAAGAAGGTGCTCTAGGCCTCGACCTCAGCACTGTACCAAATACAACGTTTGGGGGGCATCCATGTTGAAAGACACGCAAGAGGTGCCTACGAAGAACAAGATGTTTTCCAAGTGAACAAGATAAGTGAGAACAATGGCCAGAGGAAGGCATGGGAACAGCAGCTTGGATTAGATAAGGGCTCCTTGGATCCTTTGAGATTCATATGAAACTGAAATATGCTTTGAAAGGAGCTTTTCTTCAGGCTCACCAGCTCGCAGATCTGAGAACCGTTTGATAGATCAAACATAAAAATAAGCCCAGTTAAGGAGGGAGCAACATTCCAGGCCAAACTCCACGTGGGGCTGAGCACACTAGAGAGGAACAAACATCAGAAGAATCTTTGCTCAAAATAGGATGTTGCTAATTTTTTTTAAAAAGAAATGTGTCCAAAGCTAGTGCCCTCAGCTCTTCGTTGGACACAGTGTTGACATCAACATGCAAGAAGCGTGTGGGGACATCAACTGACCCCCAAATGACACTAATCCCCCAAATTACTGAAACACCCCCATTTAGAGAATATGCCATTTGTGTTCCAACCTGTGGCGAAACCTGGTGCATATGTAAGTACTTTAATCATTTGCTAATTGGTTGAAGAATTTTGACGGTTTTTTAAAACAGTTGTTAGTTTTTTTTAACAATGACATTAATATTAATGAATTTTAAAACATTCATTTGAAAAACTAAAGAATAAAATACTTCACATAATTTTTAAGTATTTTAATTAACATTGAATTTTTAACAGTATGATATTCTAAGAACTGTATATTCTTAAAAATTGATGTTCTATTAACTTATTTTTAACTTGTCTTTAAAAATATCAGTACCAAGTGGATAAAACAACTATGGGACATTTACACAATGGAGTACTACTCAGTCATAAAAAAGAAGGGGAAAATTTTACCCTTCGCAACAGCATGAATTGACCTGGAGAACATTACGCTAAGTGAAATAAACCAGTCTGAGAGAGACAAATACCGTATGATTTCACTCATATGGGGAATCCAATGAACAAACTGAAGTAACAAGCAAAATAGAGACAGACCCATAGATACAGAGCAGGATGTGAGCTACGGGAGGGGGAAGGTAGTAGGTGGAAGGATTGAGCAAAAAGGAAAAAGGAAAAAGGACTCATGGATGTGGACAACAGTGTGGTGATTGTGGGGAGGAAAGGGGGTAGAAGGGGACTAAATGGTACTGGAAAAAAATACAATAAAAAGGAAAAAATGTCAGTACAAGAGTTTTTCATTTGTTTTTAAGCCTCACAGAAGCACCTTCACATGTATTGGAGCTGCGTCCACCTGACACTGCAGCTGCATTCGGGCTCAAACACACACAGCTGTGTGCACAGAGGGCGGCTAAGGGGGGTGGTTTAACCTTGTGCAGAGAGAGAGATAACATGGGAAAGTGGCCTGACCTGTACCATCTGCCCGGCGCTACAGGTAAGCTGGTCTCCAGTCTTTGTGGAGGAAAAAGCAAATTGTGTTGTAGTTAACCAGCACTCGAACTAAATTAAATGTGTGGCTTTGATCAAGGACTTCTTATGTGGACTTAATGACTTTTAGAAAACTGTTTTCCTAAAAAGAATATTTCTGACAGACTTTATGCC
>PVJI01013154.1:0-48838 GCA_004026765.1 Micronycteris hirsuta | reverse complement strand
TGGTGAGAGCTCAACGCTGTTGCCCACCTTTCTTTCTTATTCCCTGTATTTCTTTACTTTTGGCATAATCTTTTCTATTATAGTTTCTAAAACTGGCTAAGCCTCTCTCCTAGCTTTAGGGCCTTGGTGAATGTCATAATGCCCTTATGCCATTCTCTTAGCCCTGAGAGAGACTCTTTTCCTTTTTGCTTAACTGGATCCTCTCTTACCTATCCTGAAGTCTATGCTTAAGCATCACCACCCCAAGGGGCCCCATGTGTCCCACCAATCCATGTGTTATCCACATCTCCTTTTTTCTCTCACCACTCTTGGCTTTCAAAGGACTAATGATCATTTTAAGTTATTAAAATTGTTCACTTTTGTTTCCCCCTCATTGGGCTGTCTGCTTCAGGAAAGCATTCTATCCTCACTGCCTAGGAAGGACAGCACTTACTGATACATAGTTGGTTCCAATTATCAGTTGGATATATGTTTTTTTTTTTAAATGGCATACAGTCTTTCCCTCACCCTCAGAAAACAATTGCCTCCTTCATTTCCCCTTTCCTCCTTCTGAAACTGAGAAGTCTCTGCTTCAAACACAGGAAGATGGCACACATAGAGTTGGATCTAACAAATACCTTTTCCTACATAAGTCACCCAGGGTTTTTCAGTGGGGTCACGTTGAGCCCAACAACTATTTGCTGTGGGGGAATATCCCATGCCTTGCAGTATGTTTAATGTCCCTGGTTCCTAAATGCCAGTGATAACTCCTTTCAAATCACCGGGAGATTCCAAAACACAGCAACACATTTCCAAATGCCCAGAGAGAGTGGTGCAGCCCTAGTGAAAATCACACACCATTTTAACCTTGGGTAGTTCATGAGTGTTACAAGCACTCAAGAAGAGATAATTTTCTAAAACTCTGAAGTCAGGTCAACTTTCACCTGTTTCCAGTCCCAGTACACTGTTTTTTTTTTTTTTGTTTGTTTGTTTTGTTTTTTTAATCAAGGCTTCTGATATTCAAAAGCAAAAAAGAAATGGAGAAAATGTGTTTATGTGTGTGTTAATGTTAAGAATCAGGTAGTTATTGACAAAATTAATCTTGGTGCATGTTTCTCATTTTCTTTTGCAGGGAAGATAGACTCTTTCCATGAATCACCAAAGGTAGAAGAGGATGAAAGTGTTATAAGGTCTTTCTGGCAGTGAGTTCGGATTATAATGAGAGATTGATCTTAGATTCACACTTTCCAAAGGGAATCAAAATGTAAAGCTTACAGCACATACATCTAATAGAGCTGAATTCTGAGAGGACAGCTCAAGGGATTAGGAAAAGAGCCTATAAACTTCATATTATCATACTGCCCTGAGCAATCAGAAATGGGGATGGGTCAACAGATATTTCAGTGCTGCTGATCAATATTTAGTTTATTATGGCTATCTGTCATTGTAACACATATATTTATTGGTGTGAGACATTCTATTGATGAGAAAACAATTTAAGAAATGTTCTTCATCCCCTGATAAGCTCACAAAGCAATAAATAATGTGGCCTAGTGGGCAGCCACCCAAGCCTAAGTAATATCCTAAATAATGGTTATCTTGACCTGGTTTGGACTGAGGCTTTGCACCTCTGATAAATGGAAGCAAATTAGGCCCATTATCTTTAGAAAGTAATAAGGAAAGCTGAGTTTAGCATGTATTCACTCAAATTTTCATTGATATATTTTTTAAAATATTGTTGGCTGCTCTTACTGTACAGGAATTTTTCACAGAGCAAGGCAGTTTAGAATTTGGAGTTTGAAAACTCAGGATCTACTTCCTGCTTTTTTTCTAATAGCTGTCTTACTTCAGGCAAATTACTTGACCTTTCTAATTTTCAGATTCTTTACCTGTAAAATGAAGATAATAGCACTATGTTCCTCATTGAGCTGTTTTGGGGAGTAAATGAACAAATAACTTGTAAAGCACTGCAGCAGAGTGGTCTGCCACACAGTGAATTATAATTAACAAATGCTAACTCACTTCTGTAGGGCCTACTTTTCTTTTTTATACTCCAGAGTTGCATAAGGATGGGGGCGGAGAGAAGGCAGAATGGTAGGAAAGATCTATGGGAATTCAGAGGAGAGATTTACACACTTTGAGCTGGAAGATGACTTAGTTTTGCACCATCTTCTTTACACCACAGGGTGGACTCCATGTGTGTGTTAAGATCTTTCTCTTTGGAAACAGACTACACCTCCTTGCCCTGTGAGATAACAGGGAATGAGTGACTTGCCTTATTAACAAGCGTGGATAATAGCACCTCCTCTGATATAGCCCCAGGTCAGTGCTATTCAAAGGGTTGTCTAGCAATTTTGCTACAGGAACTTGGGACGAGATAAGTACAGAAACTGAGGTCAGTGTTTGAAACCTGGCAGAATAATTTCATGTCAAATGAGTCTACTAATATATAGAAGTGTATATTTTTGTATGTTTAGTTCCCCTATCTAGCAATTCATTTTTTAAAATGACTTTTAATTCATTTTTATTTAAAAAAACTATAGACCTGCAATGGTTGAAAATTTTAAGAATTCATCTTTCACGACTGATAGTTTGAGAAACACTAGTCTAGAAAATAAACCAAACTTTTTTACTGAAGAAAGTTATTATTATAATTATTAAAGTTCTTAAAGACCGACATTTGAGGGGAAATTCTTTAGTTTGAACGTTTTTTCCTAAGAACAGGCCAAACTGATTTAAAACAATTCTGGAATTATTATTATGCATAATACTAAGCTTTTATAAATATTAGAAAGAATTTTGAAGAATTTACTTAAATATAGAAAAAATTAAGATACAAAGAAGGTGAAGCAATTTTTAAATCCACCTTGTAAAACATAACACAAACTTTTATGAGGTAAGATTGATATATATATAAAAAAAAAGATTGATATATATATATTGATACAAAGTGAAGCCAAAGATGTGTTAGGTGGAAAAAAAAAAGTTGTAATACTGTACTTGTTATATGCTGCTGCATTTTAAACAAAAATATTATATGCATGGGAAAAATCTGAAGTAATATACAATAAACTGTTACATCTGATAACATTCAGCTTATAGGGCATGCTTATGTTTTTATTTGATATATTTGCTTTGTGTTTGCATTTAAAATTTTTACCATGAGTATATTTGTAATAAAAAAGGAGTTACATGTTGAATAACTTACCTCTATCACTTTTTGGTTATTAATAAACATGACAATAAAGTGATTGAGAAATGTTTTTCACACAGCAGGCCCACTCTGCTTTCATTTCTACACTTTTTTTTCCCCATTTAGGAGCCAGGTTATATTTGTTCTTTAAAAGTACATTTGCAATGCTGAGCATATATCATTTCTTGAACAAGAAAATTCATTCCCATGTGAGGTACTTGCTCAGAAATATTAAGATCTCCCTACATTTTATTTCTAATTCCTCTTCCCCCATTGCAGGATAAAAAGATGTCAGGTGAAATATTTCCCTGAATTTAAAAGACCTGTTTGCTAGTCAGCAAAACTAGGATGAATCACATGTTACAAAATAAACAACATTGCAAGATTAGAAAGCCTAAAAATTCACATCAGTGAGGCAATAAACTACTGTATTCCATCAATTTTAAGACAAGTTATCATAAGACACAGCATTATTTTATGCATCACTATGAAAGAAAAAACAATGCCAAGTCAGCTAGAACATGCCATCAATCAAACGATCACCCTGATTTCAGATACATAAATATAAAACACTTGCATCTTGAAAATAACTCATGGTAATACTATATAACTAAGAATCTGCAATCTTGTCCAACACGATTACTTGAATTAGAGCACCTTAAACTGCTTTGTATGATCCCTGAACATAAATGGAGGAACACAGAAACATTTTCAGTAGCACACTTTTAGTTTATTGACCTATGTGAAAAAAATAGGTCTTAAGAAGTCAGAATAGTAAAAGAATATACAAAAGGGCATTTCTGTTTCTAGAAGGCTATACAAATATGCAAAAGGAATAAGGTATTTTTTTTTTTTTGCCTGTCCTTTTTTGGTTCCAAATTTCCCCCCCAAACTTCATTTTTAATGATACAAATGACTAAGGACAAGTTTAACAAATCAACTTTATGTATATATACATGCTTTGGAATACAGACAGAAAATGTTCCAAAACAGTTGTGTAGAAACTTCTCTAGTCACAATATAAACAAGAAACCTGTATAAAAGGGGGAAGGAGCACCTTTTATGGAACTTTGAAGTAGAGGAAAGATGACAGAAAAGATGGAAGTAATTGTTTAAAAAAAACTCAACCATGAACTATGTAGCTAATTAGTTCTTCCACGGAAAGTATGAGGTAGTTTTAGCCTCATAATTAAATCTACTGCAGCTTGGAGGGTTTTTTTTCTTGTAACTGACTAATCTTGTTTTTGTCACTGGTGACTTAGAACTACCTGTGAAATCCTGACAATATGCTTACTTTTCCAGTGGTCACCATTTTAAGGCACACAAATCATTTAAAATGATGTAGGTGTTTTTTCCTTGATTTTGTTTTGGGTTCTTTCTGTAACACCGTAAAATACTTTTACAAATTCTTGATTAGAAAACTTTCTATATCGTTTGCCATTTCAAATGACAGCGAAGTTAGAGTTAACAGCCCAAATAACAACAGCTCATCATACCATTGGCAGAGAAAGAAAAATGGAGCTGAATGATATCGTACCTCAGAAAATTCTCTGAGTTTGTCAATTATTCAGTGAGCTGCTTCATTTTCCCCAATCTGCTACCATAAAGTTTGTTACAAGATGCTGTGGCAATAAGTCTTTCTAGAACCCATTTTATGGTGCTTATGAAAACCATCACTCTTTAAAAAATCCTAAAAACATTTACACTCATTCAGAACTTTATGAAAATCCAGCTTCTCTTCAAGTAATTTTCCAATACTGTCTAAGTTGCTCACGTCCATGTAGAAATAGCATCATTCTTTGTCAGCTCACAAATCCAAACTTTCTGATGGTGAGAAATGACTACAGAGTTCTGGCTTCCCTACCTTCATCATTCTGAATTGTGCTCTGAAATTTCCCATCCTTTTTTTTTCTTGGAGATCCTGAAAGCACTTTTCACAGTTTTGAGGTTTGCCTTCAATAATGTTTATTCCTTAAAAAGTGCTTGCTAATGACAAAGATTAAGTCCTCCCTTGGCAATGGTTCCACATGTGGTCTGACCTTTTGCTCCGTTAGGTTAGTGTCCAGACTTTGAAAGGCAGGTTGTCTTGCAGGGACTTTGTGCAGCTTAGTGTGAGATTCACTTCTGGGGCAATGGGAGTCCTCGCTTCAGCCTCTGATGTCTTTAGGTTTCTAAAGCCAAACAGCCTTCTGGGAAGACGAACACATTTTGCAAGGCACACTAGTGTGAGAAAGCAGTGCTTGGTCAAGAGGTCCTGCTGCAGTTCAGACTAATGTTCCAGGTTTTGAATCTTCATGCCAAAAGAGCCTCTGCTCACTACACTCCAGGCTGTCTGGTTCCAACTGGTTTTCATCTGTACTGTCCAGTTGGCTGGTCTCTGTGTATTGTCTATTAAAGGAAACCAGAAAGTTACTACCTGTGGTCATTTAGTTCCCAGAGTACAAAATTACTACACTCAAAAGAAATTAGTAGAAAACACTGTTAAGAAAATTATCCAAAACTTGGAAATAAGGCAATGGATGACTGTAGTTCTTTCAACCCAGAGCATTGTCTAACAGGCCCATGCAGGAGGTTTTAATTCTCTAATTTACATTTACCATTGTTTAGGACACAGATTATGTTAAGTTAGAGATTACTTTAAGCGTTTTTTGTTTTTGTTTTTGTTTTTTGGTCTGGAAGAATATAAATAACTTTTGTCGAGTAAGAGAGATTATGGTTATAGTTGTATTGCCCAGTAGGACATAAACTGGTTTTCTATCTAATCTAGTAATCTTGCTCCAGCATTTTCTCTTTCAGTGTGTTGAATATATTCTCTCAAATTCTCTTGGAACAGCTTTCCCATTCTGTTAGTTCTCTCATTAATGAGTTACCGCATTTTACCATGTATAATGTGCACTTTTTACCCAAATTTTTGAGGGAAATATAAGGATATGCTTTTTACATGGGTATAATGATTACTTACTATGGGTATAATAATGGGTATAATAATCCCATGTATAATGTGCACAAAAATGTGGGTGCACATTATACATGCAAAATATGGTAAATAAATCTTTGACACATGCCCATTTTACATTTATGAGAGTCATATTTTTAACTTTTTAAAAGGTAATTTTGACAGCCATATTTTAAGTATTCCTCTAATTAAAGAAATATACCAGATGTTTTACTCACAGACAAAGGAATATATTAAGAGGGAGGCAGGGGCACCTTGGGACATATTTTAGATCCTTAGGGTTTATGGTTCAAGTATAAATTGGAAACAGCATCATATATAAAAATCATAGACATATTTAGATGAGAACGTCCTATTACACAAAACATTCCAATAACCAAAACCTCATTCTTGTAGTAGCAGGTTAGAAAAGATTAGGTAGTTAGTAGATTTCCTTTTATTTTAAACCTCAATGTCTTTCAGTGAGGGTAATAAAAAGCCTTTGGAAGAAGAGCTTTGGAAATAACTACCACGTGAATCCAAGTATTTAGTGTTTTCATCTAATATAAAAACAAAGTCAGATTTCCATAACTTCACACATCAGTCAGAGCAAGCAGAACTCTTGCTACGCAAGAAGCAACACACAGGTTTGAGCGACTGTACTTACTACAGCTGGCTATACCTAGCAAAAGAGAACGTAAAACTGATCTCATTTCTGGAGACACAACCACTCTCTGGGACAGAAGCCCTTCATTTTGTCTAGTGATAGGTAGGGTGAGATAAGGAAGAAGAAGGGAAATGGAAAACAGGGAGTGAAAGAAAAAAGTTATTTGAAAATACAATTTCCAGCAGTAGTGCCAAGACTTTGACTATATTATATACTAGGTAGCACAAGAGACTTTAACATTTCTAATTTTAGAAAGTTTATATTGCTGACAATTATACCATATCATACCTAAGAAAACAAATTTTGTTTAAAATTTGTAGCTTTCTGTAGTATTAAGACCTGGACATTTTGGGGAAAAAGATCTTTAAATAATATGCACTTCATTTATATTGATACACTCATTGATCTATGTCTAAGCACTTCAAATTTTTAACTTGAGAAGATCTGAAGTTTTTTTATCTCTATCTTGAAACCCAATTTCTCTTATTTTAAAAATTATGTTTTCATCAATAATAACATGCAACTGTAGGGCAAAATTTCTAAACCTTTATGGATGATTGTTATTATACTTGCCTTGTTAATAGGTCAAGTTAAGTTGATCAAACCGTATCCTAATTTTTTAAAAAATCATACATGGACAGATGAATGAAAATAAGCACTCCCATAACTCTGGCTGAGATGATAAAGTAGAAAATTTTTCTGGAAAGCAAGAGCTTAAAAAATTATACTTTTTTTGTTTAATCCTTTAAGTCCACTAATTGGAATATATCCTAGGAAAATAATCTGGAATTCAGACAAATATTTTGTACAAAGATGTTATTAACAGCATCATTACTTACAATAAAAAAGAATGAAAATCCAAAAACCATTCAAATTCAAAATATGGGTGACTGTTAAATCAAGTATGGTGTATTTATTAATGTCATATCATATCAGTCACATAAAATAGGTTTAAAGATCTTTTAATATGGGAACATGTTTATGTTAAAATATTAACTAATATACAATAAAAATATATATAATTGTATATAAAATATCATTATGACCGTGTTAAAAATGGATAGAGAAGAATGGGGGAAGGGCCAAAATGTTAATAGCTGCTATCTCTAGATGGTGGAATTATGGGTAAATTATTTTCTACTTATTTATCTTTATTACTTTCTTAATTTTACACAATGAGCTCATACTATGTGCACGTGCATGCACACACAGTAGGGAACTTTAAATAGTTCTAATTTCCTGTACATTGTGCTCCTTGGACATCAGACTACCCTATCAATCCATCTTACGCTGGCTGAGATAGGCGTGTAGACTACTAAAAATAGATGTTCCCTAAAAATGTTTAACACTTCCTGAATCTAGTGAGTGTGGTGTTAAGGATACTACTGGAACTGTGTTATACACTGAAAGTTTTATATCATTTCTGAGTTAAGAAAAAAGGAATGTAAAAGTATACAAACATGAAAATTATTTGCACATATATTATACAAAATAAATAGGACTGAACTGAAAAAAATTCAGCAAAAATTTTGAGCCAAAATCAATTTGGTTCTTGCTTCTAACTCATTCTCAAACTTCATTTATAGAAATCGAAGCTATGTCACATCCTCTGAAGTATATTTTCATTAACATTCTATTTTGAATACAACCTTTGTTGAGGTAAGACAATTGGACTAATATTTTGAGCCAATAAAAACTCCCGCTGAATATGGCGAGGAAAAATAAGGCTTTTGGGGTTATAGGTCCAATTCACTTGTAACCGAGTGCTTTAGAGAAACAAATCTCTCAAATTCACCATTAAAAAGACCTTTATAATAGAGTCTGTGTGAGTTGCCTGCACCTAAAGCATCTGATTTAAAGAAAGCAAAATGAATTTTCTAAATCACCCCAGAAAATATTCTACTTCTTGCCACCATGGGTGTTTATTATATGCTGTCAGAAAGCGATAGGTCATTTGAATGACCTCCTCAAACTTAACTTCTGTGTAATACAAAGAGCTGAAAAATATGTAATTCAGACTTTGCAATCTTTTGAAAATTACATTTGAACAAACAATTCTTATATATTTCCTCTAAATATTTACAAACAATTACTTTTTACAAATAGGACAGCTGGTTATGCCTGTTGCTTCTTAATAAATAGAGGGTCAGATACAAAAAGGCAGCAAATGTTTGAAATTGAGCCCACCAACTGTCTAGAAGGAATTTTAGTATGAACAGCTTTTTTCTGGAGCAGAGATATTTTTCCTGCAAGGTTCCAGAAGAGTCTAAATAGATGAATCAATGATATAGTTTTAAGTACTACAATTACCAATAAAAACAAAACCTTCAGACACAGAATTCAATGTATAGAGCTCTGAGAATGGGGTAGCATTTGACTGAGCTGGATTTGGGGCGTCTACAGAGTCTCCTTCAAAGGCCAGAGATGAGTGTGCTTGGCTGGCCAGACAGTCTCTGTCACAACTACTCTGCCCTTTCCTCTTTGTGCAATAACAGCCGTAGATAATATGAAATGAATAAGCATGGCTACTTTCCAATAAAACTTTATTTACAAAAAACAGGTGACAGCTGGTTTTCACCCATAGGCTAGAGTCTGCCAACCCTTGAGCTAGATTATTCAGCATTCAGAAAATAAAATAGGATTCCTGGATTCTTTTGACCAGGAACAGGCTACTAGAATTTTTGAGCATTGTCTCCTCACCTGCCTGGCGAGGACAAAGGATTATAGATGTTGCCGTAGCAGCTGGTATAAGAAGGATGTGCCAGGGTCTCGTATTCAGAAAACCCTACTGTTATCTGGGTCCTCCAGTTCCCAGAAGCATTTGTAGAAGACACTAGAAATAAAAATGGAAAAATAGACAAAATTAGTGGTAATATTTAAAGTGAAAAGTGTTTAGGCTATTTATATGTATCTTGTAATCAGCTGTGTGCAAAATAGAGATTAAGAGCCAATGTTTGTAATCAACAAAGTTCCTATTCCAGTTTGGTCACTTACTGGCCATGTGACCTTGGGCAAATAGCTTATCTTCTTTAAATCTCAGTTTCTTCATCTAAAAAGTGGGAATAATAATATAAATATATTTTTAAAGGGATAATATCAGGATTAAATAAAGTAATGTATGAGAATATTTAGCACTGTTCCTGGCACAGAGTAGACTCCATAAATAACTATTATTAATGGGAAGAAGATTAATTAAAAGATATTCTATTAAAAACAAAAACCAAAAAATAAGCTAGAAAAAAACCCTGATATATTGAGAGAATCCTCCCGTTTGGCCTATGTTGGCTGGTGCATAAGGCTTCCATTGTCTAGGTAAGGTAATGACTGAGTTTCCTGAAGGCTGTTTGAGGAAGCATTCTGTAAGTTGAGTTGTTGAGACTTGACTGTTCCTCAGCCAAAGGCAACATCAAACAATAGCAGAATCGAGGCATTTTTTTTCCCTTTATAAAACGGTGAAGAGGTGGTGAAGGTAACTAATATTGGAAGGATTTTAGGAAGAATAGATTTAGTTCTCTTGAGGAACTGGTCTGAAACAAGACAAGGATATAATCTGGGAGCAAAGCCCAGTGGATGCCTCATCAGTGGGCATTTGTTGTCTTCTCTCTAAAACCAGTCTAGCTCCACACCTAGGGCGCATGGGTGAACACAGTGCCATCTGGTCATCTAAGACTCAGGTAACCATCACTACTCATGGGCCTTCCAGCTGTCTTCCATTTCTGTTCCTGGCAGCTAACCCCCTCCTCTTCTCTCTCATATCCACAAAGCACTTGTGACCTGTATGGGACAAACACATTTCGAAACCCTGGATACCATCAGGTTTTGACACAAAGATGTAACAGTCTCACTTTGAGCTTCAAAAATGTTTCACCGCTATCAGTTCGGGGCTGTGAGGCTTGATGGTTAAGATGTCAGAGCTGGGATTCAATTCCCATTCCACTTACTAGCTTTGGGGCTTGGGCAGGCTCATTTATACTTTCTAAGCCAGAAATGCCTCAGCGGCACAATTAGGATAATAATAATAAACGTAACAACACTTAATAGAACTGTCGCACACATTGAATGGGATGGTGCAGGTAGTGCTGAGTGTGCTGTGTGGCACATAGTAAGACACTAATAAATGGAGTCTGTCATCACTACTAAAACGGAGTCACTGAGAGCCTTTAGCTGGCTGGAAGGAAATACAAAACCCCTGACTAATTTGGCAAATAATCGGGAACTTACCTCTGAATGAGAATGAGACATGCCTGTTGTAATACATTTCAGTAGCTATAAAATATAGACAGGAACAACGAAATTTTCAAAAGAAATTTTGGGAGCACTGATTCTGTCTCTCTCACTCCTTAGAAAACGGTGTCTTTTGGTCTGTGGGGCAAATCCTGCGGGTATCAGCAAGGCTCACACAGGGTCCAAATCAGGACATGTTAACTGTGTTCTCACCTTTGCGGCAGAACTGAGCCAATTGCTAGGCATGTTAATGTTTCTGGGTTACACCTGCTTCTCCCTGGCCTTGCTGTGTAAGGAGGCATTACTCCTGCCCCTGATGACCACACACAAACATCTCAGCTCTCTTTGCTTGGTTCTTTCTTTGTAGCACTCTGCCCAGGTTTGGTTTCTCTCAGTTTCTCATGAGATGCCTTGAAATTTAGGGGCAAGAAAGATATTCTCTAGATTGGAGCCATAAGTAACAAGAAATAATTACAAAAGACTTTTTCTATGTTAGATGTTATAATAGATGGGAAAGTACTAGTGGAAGTCCAAAGTCCTGAACAAACAGAAGAGAACTCAAACCCAAACAGAGATCACCATGGAAATGCCTCTGGTTAACGAGTTTATGAAACTTTTAAAGGTACAGTTTCCACTGACTAATTACACCATGATTTAGGAATCCCTGTGCATGTCTTACTAAAGAGTCATGCTTGAAGGAGGGGGCAAGACTCACACTCTCAGGTTTTTATGCTGTTAAAGAATCCATTCATTTCTTAGAAGCTTTAAAATTGCTTAATTTTCATACATTGCTCTGGCTGCTAACTAAAGTGGGAGCTCATCAAGGCATGGAACTGTTTCTACATTGGCTTCCCAGAATCCTGGATGTGCTTGTTGTTTAAAGAATAAATTAAACCAGAGACTGATACTCTTAATACCCATTTCTCTACTTCAAGTGCATGGCTCAGCTGGAGGGTATTCAGTAAGTTCATCACAAGTGTTGGCAGAGTTAGGGGTCAAAGTCAATGCACGAAGGGGACACTAATCAAAACTATTTCTGAAAATCTCTTAAATCAACTGTAAACTAGACTATATATGATTATTGAGTTGAATCAAGACATGCAAAATTCTTTAAACAGTGTCAGAAACAGTACTTAATACACGCCAGCTACTATTACAATTATGAAAAGCCATATGCAGGTACCAGAGCATTCGAAACACACTGATCAAACTCCTGGTGGTACACAGGGAAAGATGTATAATTGTTTTCTTTGTATCTGAAGGGTTTGGTCTGTTCTTTTAATATATCAAACCTCAATGACCTGAACACATTTAAGAGATGTTACTGTCAATGTAAGACCTAGAAAAAATCATGTGAAAGCTCCTTGCATGGGCTGTATACAGAGCAGGTGCTTAATAAATGTTTGCTAGATTTCAATCTACAACTTGCTTCAACGTACCTGTGTGATAGCATTCTTTAGAAAGCTGGAAGGAACCATTTTTAAGTTGGCAATTTAGGTCCACCCCATGGTACCACCCTCCTGACCTTGGGTACTGGTCTCCTGATCTTTGAAGGGTATGGTTTTGGGTGGGAGGGGAACAAGGGTAAGTTAAATCCAGGTATCAGGTGCCTCATCAGTATTCTTACCTGAAGAGTAGGAAGATGCACGACTGCCTGGAGAACAGGGCACTTGCAGCCCGGCAAACCCCAGGCATCCCTGTGACCCCCTGTCCAAGTCAAAGCTGGTATGTGGGCTGTGCCCCTGCTCCTTTTGCCCAGAGGCCCGCTGGTACCAGCCACGCAGGTGCTCTGCAACTAAGGCCCTATGGATGTTCTTGGTGATGCGCTCAGGTGGAGCAGCCTTCCTCGGCAGTCGGAGGGTTGCATATGGGTTATGAGGTACCCGGTCTGTCTCATCTTCATGGAAGGACCTGCTGTAGTCCCTCTGGCGGTCATATCCATAGTAGGCTGAGGAGCGGTAAGAAGGATTGACACTGTACTGTCCTTCAGTGTCATTCTCATAGACATAGCCACTGCTGTAGTAAAGGTCACACTCTGCATGTGGTGTGTACCCAGTGATGTAGTAGCTGGAAGAAGGCTGCTCATGGCTCTTTGCGTAGATGCCATTCCTCAGACTATCCCTTTGGGCAAGGTTGGGCATGCTTCCCGAATTTGAAGTGGAAACATTCTGTTTCTTGGACCTTCTCCGGCCCCTGGCACGGGTGTCCAGGGTGTGGGCGCTGTGACAGGGGCCGCTCACGGGTGTCACACAGTAGTACTCAGCACTGGACTGGCTGGTGCAGGAGGACCCATCATCCAGAACTTCAGTGCTGGTGCTCCTTTGGGATTTGCGGAGAGAGCAGAAGGGCCTGTCGTGGTCCATCTCCGACAGCAGGTGCGACTGGGACTCCAGGCTGCCACTCCGCTGGCGGCAGTGCTGAGAGGATTCTGGCCTGAAACAGAAGAAAAACAAACTTGTCAAAGAGAAAGGAGGAAAGGGCAGCTGAAACAAGGAAACAGAATGCCACACTGAAGGGTTTAATAGGACTTTTAAGGTTTCCAAAGCTGATCGCACAACAGAACTAATTGGTTCATGTACAGTTTACTGCTATGGTCAACCTGAGAAAAGAACCAGGTTCTGTCCATTGTCTAATCCACATCCTTTCTTAGGAACCAGGAAGATAAACTGATGATGTAAACTTGCATCAAAGTCTGAAAAAAAACACAGTCTTTGATGGGTCCTGTCTTCAGCAGGATAGGAAAGTACATGCACAGAGCCTGGACTCTTCTGTGGAGTCTGGATGAGACTTGGTTCTGCCATTTCCTGGCTGTGTGTGCCTGGCTACAGTATTTAACCTCTCTGAGACTTGCTTCCTCCTCTATAAAGTGAGGGCAAACATAGTACCTGATATTTACAACTAGGCTTGTTGTGGGGGCTAAATAATATGGTGCATATAAAATATTAGCACAGCCTTCAGTAAACACTTCAAAATGTCGCTACTGTCATTATCTTCAAACTCACCATTACATACATAACAACTGGTAACATCTCTTTGGAAAAATTATGGTACAAAAAAATCCCATATCAACTTGAACATAATATATTTTCTTTGCTGATATATGTGAAACTGTGAGTAGAAAATGTAGATTCATAAAAAAGAAACCTGCAACCAAAGTCCCTTAAAATGATTGCAAATACAAGTGAAACAACCTTAAAGCAAAGATTAACAAAGCCCAAGTGACTGAACAAAGCGTTCTTACTCCAGGTGGCTGCTGCTGTACGCGTTTCGCGTGAGCACAGGGGTGGTGGGCATGCTCCGTCCTCCCTGGGGCTGCTTTTCCAGGGTTTTGTAAGGGCTGCTGTGTGTCGACAGCATTTCTCTGTGATAGTCAAAAGAATTCAGAAAATGATGAGTTCCCAACATCTCTGGCAAATGTGTCATAAGCTGATGGAAAGGACGCATGGGAAGAAACTTGGAAAGGTGTCTTGGTGGTACGGGATCCTGTTAGGTCCTAGATAAGTTTTAATAAAGTTCATGTGGTCTGACTCTCTGAGTCATAAATATGAAGGAAAAGATTAAAAAGTTAAAAAAAATAATATACTGAATAAAATATATTGAAAGCAACTAGACCAGGGACAGCAAAGCTTTTTTTCCTGTAGAGTCTAATAGTAAATATTTTTGGCTTTGTGGGCCAGGTGATCTGTCTTAACTACTCAACTCTGCCCCTGAAGTGTGGAGGTAGTACAGGAGATATGTAGGTGAATTAAACTTGGCTATGAATATTGAAATTCAAATTTCATAATTTTCACATCACAAACTATTATTGCTTTTGATTTTCCCCTCCAACTACCTAAAAATATAAAAATTATTGTTAACTCATGGGCCATATAAAAATAGGTGTTAGGATGAATCTGGCCATTGGGCCATAGTTTGCTGGCCCCTGGTCTAGAAGGCAACATCCTTAAAATCCTCTATTGAATGACTCTGATTAACTTTTTACTTAACACGAAAACATGTCAAGTTCATTGCAAAAAAGTTCAAAGATACAGATTAAAAAAAGTTTTAATGTCCATAACCTGATACCTTAGATGTAGCCAGTTAATAGTAAATATTTTCAGATATTTTTCCTAAGCATATATACTTATAAACAACAAAAATGAGATCTTATTGTATATACTCTTTCAAAACCCACTTTAAAAATTTTAAATTTATCTAATGTTTCATGTTGCTTAATATTTGTTATTTTAAGGGCTATATAACATTCCACTGTAAAGATTTACTATAATGTATTTACATAATACATTTGTGTTGCTTTCAATTTGTCACTAATATAAACGACAGGAAAAATTCCCGTAAGTGAAATTACTGGGTCAAAGAGCAAACTCATTTAAAGCTATTGTGGATGTGGGCATAATAATTTTTAAGATAAGGATTCTTTGTAATAATTCTTCCTTTTGCTGAAATAGCTTAGTTTTCCCTATATAATAAATACAGGGGTGGGCAAAGTTTGGTTTACAGTAATTCATATGGAAAATAATACAATAATCAATAAATAATAATACAAAAATAAACTCTGTGTTTTGTGTACTCACAACTATAAACCTACTTTGCCCACCCTGCACACTTGTCCAGTGGTAAAAGGACTTTCTTCAGTGATGGAAATGAGCTGTATCTGTGCTGTCCTATAGTCTAGACACTATCTACAGGGAGCTATTAGCACTGAAATGGCTAGTATAACTGAGGAAATGAATTTTTAATTTTGTTTTTAATTATGTTGGATAGAAGAGCTCTAGACACTTATATCTCTCTGCTGTTTAAGGCAACAGTTCTTAAATGCCAATCCACAAACTAGAGCTAGTATGATCTTTGACAAATCAGTTATATAACCAAGGTTGGTTTTACTTTCATGAGTGAAAAATTATTTAGTCTAAATAATCTTTTATTTTGAAGTCAATTTCCATCTTCATGAGTTATGGTATAACATATTGACTGAAATCATATCACAAGTTTGGGAGTAGGCAACCTAGGTTCAAATCTTAATCCTGACATTTACTAGTTGATGAACCCAACAAGTTATGCATGATTTCTGGTCCTTTATGTACTCGTCTGTAAATGACAATGAGAGCAGCAGTACTATCACAATTGTTGTGAGGATTAAGTTCATTAATATACATTAAAGCACTCTGAGCAGTGTCTGAACAGCTTCTCACCTGGATTGCTGGGTATCCGTAAACTGTTCATTGATGGATGACTTTCTGAAATGGATTCGCTCAATACCAAGAGACTTCGGGGGAAGAATTCTTGGAGAGTGAAGTACTGAACTTAATCGCTGCCCAGCAAGAGTGAAGGTGTCATTGGCTATAAGAAGTAAATGAATGAATGAATAAATAAGTAGGTAAATAAATAAGTTAATAAAAACGATGCCAATAATCCCCCAAAAGAAATCAGAATATCTGGTGAACAAAGTGTTATTCCAATGATGATGTTTTTAGAGACGTGTAAGTTTTGAAAATTTATTTTTATATTTTATACACTACAAAAAATAAGTTACTGAATAGTCTTGTGGGGTCTAATCCAACTTTTGCCAATTTGATAGGTGCCACTCTTCAGAAAAGAAATTACTCAGGTGGTATAGGTGATACTACAGTTTTTCAAAAGTTAATTACAGGAAAACCCCAGTGCATACAAGGCCAAGAGGGAAGTTGTTCAATTTTACTTTTTAAAGTTCTTAGGCCTCTTTGGCTGACCATAATCTCATCCAGTCATTGAAAGTAATGAAACTGATCTATGCTGAGAGACTGCAGACATGCTATGTCTTCCACTAATATTTGTATTTTCAAAGAGGAATGGTAAATATGACCAAACCTCAGCTCAAAGGAAGAATTCTGAAACGGTAGCATTTCATGCACCATAAAACTTGGGGGAAGCTAAAGCAGTGGGGTTCAGAGGCTCCCCCAAATTGCTTAAATCCCATCAGGTACAGAGCCACTCCTCTGATGAGGCACAGGGGATTACAAGGAAACACTATCATTTGATAAGAAATCTATTCCACCATGAAATATGAATAAACACAGGAAACCACAATATTGTATCTATGTAACTGACATAGTGACATGTAACCTAATTTCTAAGACGTGTATTTCTTCCTAAAGAAAATAAACTAAACTCCCAGTTATCCAAATATAGTGACCATCATAGTCTACACTATAATTTCCTGGTGTGATATTAGACACCAAATATACAAAATGTCACCACTGGGAAAATCTGGGCAAAGGAGTCTGTATTATTTATGCAGATATATAATTACTTCAATAAAAAGTTAAAAAAAAATTACAAAGTCTTCTAATTCCCAGAGTCATGCAATTTGTAAGGTGTTTAATGCTAACCTCTGTAGAAGTACATTGTTACCCTCGTTCCCAGCCTTTCTGCCTGACTGTGAGTTGATTCTACTGTTCCCTGAAGAGTAACAAATAAGCTTTAGTTAACTAAAAAATTATCTTACTATTTCAGAATATGTAATATTTAAACCAAAAAAGGTGAGTTACTTACAATCATCACCGGTGGTAGTGTCGGACAAGGAGCTGCTCTCTGAGGGGATTATGTCTTCTGTGAAAAACAATGAATGCTTTCAGTATAGTTGTGCATTTATACACTTATTGTGAGTTCAATAAAGCAATTCCTAGTGGAGCACATCTTAGTTAGATAAATGTAACTATAGTACATTAAGAATAATTATAATAAGAAAGCAATGATTTACTACTGAAGATGTAAACATCTCACATATTGTATACATATTTATTACATTAGATTATTTCTTAAACAGAAGACTTCAAGGGAAATTTGGTTTTCAACTAGTTTTCAACCTAGCTTCTACATGGGATGAAAACTTTACCCTACACATTGACTGTTTATAACCCACAAACTGGGAAGAAAAATCATGCCATTTATGTCATAAGTGCTAAGTGTTACATAATATATGAGGCCAGTCCAGAAGGTATCCAGCCACACAATATGGAAAATAGAGACACTTATTGAAGAAGATACAAGAAACATTGTACACAGGACAATGATGCCTCAGTCCTGTTCAAGTAGGCACCTTGGGACCTCACACAGTCCCCCCGATCGCCATCAGCTGCCCTATCATATTTTCCTGAATCTCATTGATAGTCTGAAATCTCTTCCCCTTCAAAGGTGATTTTAGTTTTGGGAAAAGCCAGGAGTCACAGGGCACCAAATCTGGGCTGTAGGGGGGTTGAGTCACCTGGTTGATTTGATATTCTGCCAAAAAACTCTGCATGAGACGTGATGTGTGAGTGGGCGAGTTATCGTGATGAAGCTGCCAATCACTAGCTGCCCATAGCTACAGCCTCCTGAATCACCCAAATAGTTTCCATGGAGAAATGTTGAAGTTTAAGCAAAATGTGGTGCAGATACATTGCTCTACTTGCTCAGTCATTTCGAATGTGACAGACACACAGTACACATGCTCACTCAATGGCATCTACTGTCCCCACTGGCTACTACAGTAAAGTCATCATTGTTCATGCATGTGCATTCCCGTTCACTCTCCTTGGCTGCCAGGTTACATGATGTCACAAACTGTCTCATTATATTAATGATGGCTGGACTTTTTCTGGACAGACCTCATATACACAAACGCTCATTTGAGAATCTATTGTTAGTATTGCTTATTTTTAGACACCTTTCCTGAAGAAAGGGGCCTTTTCTTGATAGAGTGTGGACTTTTTTTGGTACATGAGCTTTCCAATTAGACCAGGGTCTTTCAGCAGTGTTTGGCACTACTGACATTTGGACCAGATATTCTTGGTGGGGGAGCTTCCCTTTGCTTTGTAGAATCTCCAGCACCCCACGCTCAGGTTGACAATCAAAAATACCTCAGACATTGCCAAATATTCCCTAGGGGCCGAAATTGCTTCTGGTTGAGAACCTCTGAATTAGACAGACCTGTGTTCAAATCTTGGTAAATTACTTAATCTCTCTGGGCATTATTTGGCTCAATTTTAAAGTGGGATAAGAACAGGACCTGGTGAATAGTGCTGAGGTGAACATTAAATGAAATAATGTATATAAAGTCTAGCCCAGCTCCTGGCAGAGGACAACTGGTCAATAAACATCAACTGTAGTTATTATTTTGTTACCTAGACACAGTGTTCTGGCAAAAGAACTCTGGTGGTTGGACATGCCCACAGTGCTCTCAGTATTAGTTGGTCTGCTTTGGCAAACCATTCCTTACTTGGTGTCAAGTACTGCCAAGATCACAGGCAAATATGACTCCCTCCCCCCACCGCTCAATGTGAGCTTCAAAGCCACTGTGAAGGGAATCTACCCCATCTAATGTCAACTATTAACCTCTATCAGAACCAGGCAGACTATCTTTTAATTGGACACACAGCAGAGCCTGAGGCAAGGTGCCAGAATAGTCAGCTGTCAGACACATTTAAGAAACATCTATCCAGTATAAATACTCAACCATTGGCACCACCTGCTGCCCAAATAAATGTCAGTCACTGTCAAGAACAATGGAATCCTGCACAATCTGGGAAGGAATGGGTCACAACAAATGCCTATGAAAGTTAAGTGCACTGCTAATCAGCCTTCTCTGTAAGTATAGAACATAACCACCACCAAAGCCAGCTGGATTATGCATTCAGAGTCAAAGACATCCTAAATTCTTCAGCTGTAGTTGACTAATACCTGTGTGTTGATATCTATGCATTCTCTTTCCAAAAGTCTTATCTCTGCTTTTAATTTTTTTTAATCCTCACCTGAGGACATTTTTTAATTGGTTTTGGAGATAGAGGAAAGGAGAGAGAAACATCAATGTGAGAGAGAGAGCGACAGAGAGAGAGAGAGAAGCATTGATTGGTTCCCTCCTATATACCCCTGGACTGAGCATCACCTGCACCCCGGGATTGAACCTGCAACCTAGGCATGTGCCCTGACTGGGAATTGAACCTGAAACCCTTTGATTATGGGACAATGCTCCAACCAACTGAGCCACACTGGCCAGGGTTTATCTCTCTTTTTAAAATCCTATGACTTAAACCTGAATATGCTTTAAACCTAGTTACCATATTTTGTCAAATCTAATATATGTGCCTGGCTGGTGTAGCTCAGTGGATTGAGCGCGGGCTGGGAACCAGAGGGTCCCGGTTCGATTCCCAGTCGGGGCACATGCCTGGGTTGTGGGCCAGGTCCCCGGTGAGGGCCATGTGAGAGGCAACCATACATTGCTCTTTCTCCCTCCCTTCTCCTCTCTCTGAAAATAAATAAATAAAATCTTTAAAAATAAAAAGTTAAAAAAAATAAAAAAATAAAAAAAAATCTAATATATGTGATTATTTTATGTCCCAGTGAAAATAGAAAATTTACCACCAATCATAACTATATATATATATGTCTAGTATAAGAATTATCCCTATTTCACAGATGTTTAAAAAAGAAAAAGTCTGGCCCTGGCTGGTGGAGTTCAGTGGACTGAGCACAGGGTGCAAACTAAAGGGTCACCAGTTCGATTCCCAGTCAGGGCACATGCCTGGGTTGCAGGCCAGGTCCCCAGTGGGGGCCACATGAGAGGCAATCACACATTAATGTTTCTTTCCCTCTCTTTCTCCTTCCCTTCCCTTCTGTCTAAAAATAAATAAATAAAATCTTAAAAAAAAAGAAAAAGTCTGGGAATCAAAGAAATATATAATCAGATTTCAACCAATGATCAAGACTAAAAACTATGCTAATAAATATGTAGGCCAATTGGACTTGAAGACTACATAAATGAGATTTTTCAGTTTACTTTTTTTTCTGAACATGAAAGTTTTAGATTCATAATGTTGAGAATTTTGAAAGTACAAAAGAGTGTTAAGAAGAAAATTAGGTCACCCGAAATTCCACAGCTATTACTATTTTAAAATATTTCCCAACATGTCGTTGTGTGGCCATATTTATGCAATGCTGGGATCATGTTGTGGTTACAATTCTGTATCCTACCTTTTTGCATTTTATGTTCTATCATGCACACTTGCCTGTATCTTTAAGTAGCCTCCATAGAATTACATGACAGTAATTGTAAGAACTCTTTTCCAGCCACATTAAGTTGAATAGGTCCTTAAAAACTATGGTCTGCATTAAAAACCTTTGCAAAACTACTGGGTAGGACCCAACTCTCTTAATATTCTGTGTTGTCAAATGTATTTCTTGCAATGACCTCAGGCCAGTTAAAGGTGAATCTGTCTTATTATGAATGAGTATTGTTGTGAAAGCCCTTTCATCCTGAAAATTAAAGCAATGAAGTAGGATAGCATTATTACAATAGTGAGAATGTCACCAAAAACCAAGTTTACATACTTGTAAAACCAACCTTCCAAACCATTTTTATCCCAAGAAAGTTACTTTTAATCCTGCTCTTTCTTTTATGTCTCACCAAATGAACAGGTTTGGAAATGCTACATACCATCAAGAGTCTTGACTATGGGACTCAAATAAAACTTTACTTGTCACTAACCTGGTAATATTACTGTCCCTTTCTGGCTAGGTTTCTTTCCACATCTAATTCGGTATTCATTTATTGCATTTTCAATCTCCTGAAGCTTTTTCACTGCATCCGTGTATTCTTGCTTTCGCTTTTTTTTCACAGTTTTACAAAGGTCTGGCTCATTGGCAAGTTTCTTTGCAGCTTCAACCAGCTTTTGCTGTATCAGGAAATTGCTCTCCAGTTCTTGCAAAGCAGGATCCTGCATTTATAAAATGATGCTATTTTATTTCTATGGTTACATACAATCACTCTCATACTCACTGGGTAAAAAATCAAACTTGTTGTGCATTCTCAAACCAGATGCTCTTTGGGAATAAAATCTTCCTAAGTTTTACTACATCAGTATCCTCAAACATTTTCCTAAAAGACAAGACCTCCCTCATTCATTTACATAAACTTCTTATCCTCTTTCCTTTTCAAAAGGAATGGTCTTTCATTCATTCAGTTGGGTGAAGATCATATTTTTCAAGAAGGGATTCTTAATCCAAGATTCATAGATGCAGAATGTTGTATTCACATGCTTCAGAGACAGATCAATTTGGGTTTGAGTCTTCTTTCTGGTAGTTCCTGGCTGCATGACCCTGGACATACTGCTTAATTTTTTAATGATTCAGTTTTTTTCCATTTGTAAAATAGAGATAATATGTATTTTACATAAGTATATGTGCTTTTCTTAGTTCAGAGCTGGATATATAGTGGGTGCTCAATAGATAGCGAAGCTCACTCTTATTGATGGAAATTGCTTTCATTTCACAAAAGCTAAATTTCTATAAGAAACAGGAGTAAGGTGACACTGATAACATACAATGAGAAAGAACATTCTATATTGGCTAACAAATCTTTTGACTTTATTGTACTCACATGCTGTACATGTATTATCTCATTGAATACTCCTTACATTCTCAGAGGGAAAAACAATCACTGCACCCCCTTTTTATAGATAAGGAAACTGAGAACTGAGAATTATGACTTCGAAGAGGGAAAAGTATTTGTCATAGGTTGCTACCTAGTTTTAAGTAGAAGAATCTAATGTCAGAATTCTTAATTCTTGTTTCTCAGTTTATAAACATTTGGGATTTGTTGAATACTCTCTATGTTTGGAAGAGTAACTAGTGAGAAATAACCATTTTAATTGAACTGTGCATAAAAGAAATAATTCAATTGGTCTGCATCATCACATTGAACTGGTGAGATAAAAATGCACAGCAGTGACTCAAAAACCAAAGGAACAAGTTAATCACACTCAACGGACAGCTTTTCTGTCTCACTGTTAATGGAAACACTGGGAGCTGGTACTCATACCTCTTCACTGGGCAGCAAGTTGTCATCTAATTTGAATGTGGTACCTATACGCCTTCTGATCTGAGGAGGTTTCTCACCTATGTTCAGTGGGTATTCCTTCGGCATTTTGCCTGTGAGCTCCTGTAGAACAAAATAGAATTGAGCGGGATGACAGACACTGGTTGGAGTTGTCAGACACAATTTGAGGAGCACCCCCCACCCCACAGAGCAGAAGATACTCACAGCCTCCCGCAAGCAGATCTTCTTAAGCTCCTCGACTTTTGCCAGGAGTTTTTCTTGCAACAGCTTTTCCTTCTTCTTGAGTTCAAGGATTTTCTCTCTCTTTTGTTCTTCACTACCTTCTGAGTCTTGAGAACCTGGAGAATTGGGAAGAGGGGTCAGGGAGGGTTTAAACAAGGAATGTTTCCTTCCTTTTCAAAAGGCAAAGGATTTTTAAGCCAAATCTGCTATTAAATGGTAGTTTTTTTTCTGTTTTTCCTTATTTCTGAACATAATAAAAGGAAACTGGAGAACATTGTCTCATGCTTCTGGGCATCAAACATACCCTGGTAATAAAATGTGCCTGAGCATTTTGGCTCAGTTATTTCAGAAACAATAATAAAATGCTTAATGTTTTAGACCCACCCAAGGAAAAAAATTAAGTTTTCTGAGCAGGTGAGAATGTTAGATGTTCCTTGTGGGACTTGTTTAGAATGTTCTTTCAGAAAGCAAGCAAGCAGGGCAAAGGAATGTTCTGTGCTTCAGATTTACAAGTTGACAATGGGATCTCAATGGGAATATTCATTTTAGTGAAGTTATGTATACTCAGTGATTAAAGATTCCAGAATTCTGCATAGGACAGGCTTGGGGAATCATTCACTGCGGAGGTGGGGTGGGGTAGGCATTCAAAGCTTTTAGTCTCATTTAACTTTATATTAAATTGAGAATTAGACAACTGTCTGTATCAAAAACTAAGTATTGGGGTAAATAAGAAGCTGATGGAATTTATGGGGAGAAAAGGTCTTTCTAAGCCACATCTAGGCACTCACTCTTTGTACATACTGTTACTTATGTAACCTATTTATAATTTAACTTTATACTTTTTGAAATTAGTTTAAAAATTTTATTCAAAACTGCCACATACTGTAATTTTAATATGCTTATTTATTCCCAAAATAATGGATTAAAATATACATTTAAAATTGGTTTACAACAACAACAAAAAAAGTGACATAAAGTAAAGACTGTTTCTACTTTTCTTAATACCAGAAGTTACCTGAGGAAATTAAGCTGCCATTGCTGGCCATAATGAACTGACTTTTTGTCTCTAGAGTGACCAGTTTGGAGGTCCTTGGTGTTCCCGTCTCTGTCAAATCCATTGCAATATCGTCTAAACTTCTGGCTGAAGGAATTTTTGCCTGTAAGATATATTACATTGTAATGGAATTCACTTAATTAAACCTATTTCAAATTAATATGATTAGTAAGTTACTACAGAATAAAAATATCAACATGGAGGACAATTTAGAATTTTTATACATATACTAAAAAGATACTCTTCAGAAAAAAAAGATACTGAAGCTTTGTAGCTAGAACATATTGATAACGATGCACAATTCTTATGGTATAGTTCAGTCATTAGCTTTAAAATGTCTCCAGGGTATACCTACATGTATGATGAAGAGTTGGCAAATCGTACAACTTTCGAATCAGGTTTTATGAGTATATTGCTCATTTTTTAACTATGAGAAACATTAAAACAGTTGGTAGTAAAGTTAAGAAAACTAAGAGAACAAAAGCCCATGTGCTTGCATCTTTTCTGAGAATGCTTATCTTTTGAACACAAAACATATGAGTTTCTGATAGTTAGAACCTCTTCTAGTCACTTACTTTGCTTTGCTTCCGATCCAGGTAAAACTGATGCTGACTAATTGCCATTACCCAGATGGACTTGATGAGAGAAGAGTTTGCATACCAGGTTTGTACAAAGAGGCCACTTTGCCCAAAGGTTCTTTTTGACACTGAAATCCTGAAAGATTAAGAAAAGTATTCAAATTATTTGCCTCTGGCCCCAGCACAGCACAAAATATATCCAGCAAGTAATGTAGTAGAGCATCTTCTTAACTGTTTTTCCACTGCCACACTCTCTGCCACACTCTCATGCTGACAGGGTTCTGATTTTCTCCTTTTATGACAAAGCCAATCACCCCTAGATAATATCTCTCTGTAAAACTAGCATATTAAAAATACATTCATTCTCTCAAAAGTAGATAAGGGATAGTCAAATTAGGTTGTACTAAAACACTTAGTTAAAACCCTCACAAGCAGTCTGGAATAAATGTGATAATATTTTAGAGACACAGATCTATGGGATCAGCACCTTCCTCAAAGTGAAAGAGGATCTTGGATCTAGATAGACTTGTCTGGCTCAGACACTATTAGAGGATGAACACAATAATATTGCCTGAAAGTATGCAAGTCCAAACCTGGTCCAGAGTGCTACTTATGCAGAAACCAGATATAAAGGAGGAGAGGGTGAAAGAGAGAAGGATGAGGGAAAGGAGGGAGGAAGGGACTGACGTTCTTGGTAGGAATTTAGGTCATCTTTTTTTTAGAGCTGTACCAATTATTTATTCCCCCTACCCTCCCGCCAAAAAAAAAAAATATATATATATATATATATATATGGAATGCTTCATGAATTTGCATGTCATCCTTGCACAGGGGTCACACTAATCTCTACCATTCCAATTTTAGTATATGTGCTGCCGAAGTGAGTACTCTTTGTAGGAATTTAGGTCATCCTTTTGTTAAGGGCTGCTTCCCCCATCCCTCTTACCTCCAAACACCCACAAATGTATCTGAAAAGCAACCACTGAGGACTGATAAAGAATTGCTGTCAAGAGTTTGGAGAAACCAAAATCCTGATTTTAATGTTGATAAACTTGGCAGCTGTTTTTTGAAGTGATCAGGAATACCAAATTTTAAAATGAGCAAAGAATCTGAATAAACATTTCTACAAAGATATACAAATGGCCAATGAGCACATGAAAAGATGCTCAGCCATCATCAGTCATGAGGAAAATGCAAATCCAAACCAGAATGAGCTACTATTTCACACCACCAGGATGACTATTAAAAAAACAACTCAACTAAAACCAACAAGTGTTAGGGAGGATGTGGAGAAAATGGATCCATATACATTACTGGTGTGAATGGAAAATGGTGTAGCTATTTTGGTAAATCTTCTGGCTATTCCTCCAAAGGTTAAAGAAAGAGTTAGCTCTTCACCCAGCAGTTCTGCTCCCAGGTATTTACCCAAGAGAAATGAACACATGTCCACGCAAAAACTGCACATGAATGTTCATAGCATTATTCATAAAGTCACCAGGTCCATACAGAGAAAAAACTGTGATCCTCACCTCCTTGGGTCATGAACTTCAACAGCAAATTTTTTCTCACGGAAATATAAGTTCTCCAGCTGTTTCCATTGGAATAGCTAATAAATTAAGAAAACACAAAAACCACACAGCTTTAATTTATGTTGTTTTACTAAACCTAGAAATCGGCTTAACAATCACATAATCAAGAGGGTGTGCTAAGATTAAGCACAAACATGTGATATAGTCTCTTTATAAACCAACTACAAGCTGAAGCCATTTTGTTCCTTTCTTCTGTCAGTAATCTTTACCAACAACTCTTTGAACAATAAAATTAGGCAACTGTGGGGAATATGCATACTATTTTTCCTGTTACTCAACCAAATAAAAAAGTTAGTAAGGAAATCCTCTTAGATTCCAGTAAGCACATGCCTACTGATCAAAGACGTTGATAGCATATTTAAAAGGAAAGATATTCAAAGAGATGTTTCAATAAGACCACAGACTAAATTTCAAAAGAAAGCAAAGTGAAAGTAAAGTGGAACCCCAAGCAGGGGTGATTCTCCCTGACACCAGTTTTCTTGCCTACAAGTGTTCCCCTAAATGGGACAGAAACCAGGAACTGGAGGCAGGGGTGGGGTAGGGTGAATGCAGGAGCTAGCTGCCCTTTTGGTTTCTGAGCTGAAGCCTCCCGTTTTTGTAAATGGAACCCACTTCCATATTCCCACTGCTGACATTCTAATGCTGCACTCAGTGTTTTTTGCCAGTTTATTGGGAGAAAACAGACTTTACTAGCACTGTGCTTTTGGAAACCACATAATTTGTAAAATAGCAGCTTCATAGAACTGAGTGTACCATGCTGTATTTTCTGGCCCCTTATGTTAGACCTTGTGCTAGCCTGAGCCTCATCCTGTTTCAACTTGGACATCACAGAATTCCTCTACTCCATTTCTAGTCTTGATTATTAGGGAAATAATAGCAACAGTGATTTCATTCTATTATTTGACTTTGGCTGGATTTTAAAAATTATGTTCAAAGATTCTTCAAAGAGCATTTTCATTATCTAAATAACTTCTCTGCAATGCGCTATCAGTAAAACCATTTCCTGAAGTACAGGAACCAACGTATTTCGCAAACATGAAACCCTCGTGTAAGGGAACAGCATGAGTTTAAGGGTCCTGAGGACATGCAGTTGGTAGACAAGTGTTCAGACTAGACCTGCACTCCTAGAGTGAAACACACCAGCCCACACTAAGACACATGCAGTCATCAGTAACTACAACACTCACCCGCGTTCAAAGAGTTATTAGTGAAAGATTAAAGCTACATACCAATTTCTTAAAATGTCCGGAGACTTGAGGCTTTCGTTTCTTTTAATCCAGTAGTTCCAAAAATGGGACAGAAATGTGAGGGAAAACCCTAAGGTTCTTTCTACCTCCCCCTCTCAAACGGCAGCAGCGCAGGGTGAGCTCTGAACTGAGTTTCATAAGACACTTAGGTGTAACTCAGTTTCACAAAGCGAGCCTCCCACGGCTGACATCAGCAACTCTTATCAGGGGACACCTCCCCAGTTCCACTCCTTCTTCCGAGACCGGTGGGAGGGCAAAGTTCTCACCGGCAGATTTTCCCAGAAGAGAGACTCATTTTTTAAATGGGGTACAGTGTGGATTCAGACGATCCTCCTGAGTAGTTGGTTGCTCTCCACGCAGGTACAGTTTTCACCCGAGCTGATCGGGGAGCCATTTCTACGGAGTTACTCACCCCGGACACGAACAGGTTCTACAGGAAGAGCCGCAGCGCAGCTCAGCTGTGTTTTCCTTTGCGTCCATTCCCACACACATAAAAACCAGGGCCGGACTTGAAACGCGATCTCTGAAAGCCACCCCCTCCCCCCAGCACTTACGAACTGAAATCCTATCGCTTTTGCCTCCATTCAGCCAGTCCCTGGTTTGAGAGCAAACGTGCCTCCTGCAAGCAAAACCCTACTTAAAAGGTGAGGGGCTTCAGCTTATTTAAAGAATTTGAAATAACTGGATGGCAACTGGGTTTGCAAAAGAAGTCCTTGGGGACGAGATTTTATGTCTGAAAGGCAAAGACATTTCCCTACCTGAAATCTTAAAAGTTTATGCAAAATGTGATTTCATGTATGTGCCTGTAATAGTGAATTGGAATTGCCACTAGGGCAAGGAAGGTACAAGGGGCAAGTGGTACAGAAAACTTCATTACCAGCAAGGTTTTATTTCTTTTATTAATAAAAATAAGATGAAGTAAATATGACAAAATATTAGTATTTGTCAATTTAAGTGGTTATGTAGGTGGTGTCATTTTCTTGGTACATCTGCATTTTTTAAAAAATTAAAAGAAATGAAAATTTCTCAAATTAAAATGATATGATTACATAAAGTGAATATAGGTCAGTCTATTTTATACAACAGTGTGATGTCCACCTCCTAACCATTTAAGAGGCCTCTATTTTAGATACTTACATCATTGTGATTCTTATCAATGTTTGAGGTTGCTAGGAAAATACTTATAATTGTGGGGGTATTAGGTTCAGCTGGCAGCTGGAATAGGCTAGTTTTTCTTTTGAAATTCCTGAAATTATTCTTCTATTGAGCTTTTATATTTGTTTTGTGCTCCTGACCTCAGAAAGGCAGGATGAACTGAAAATGGCAAAGGAGCCGATGTGAACTGTTCCACTGAAAGACAGAAAGACGGCCCATGCAACAGGGCCTTGCGCACAGTGGGCAACTGACTAATTTTATTCCCTTCCTTTCTGCCAACGTTTTCCTTAAAGGATAAATAAGAGCCCCCTCCACACTCCTGTCAAAATCATGCAGAGATTTCAGAGCAATGGAAGGAGAAGGGGAAATTGGTCAAAGAATTTTCCACCAGGCTGATCTGATTTGTTGGGGCCTCTCCATTAGAGTAATGGTCTGTAATGGAATAAAGAATATTCTAAATCACCTGAAATACGAGGGGGTCTTAAAGAGGTCAAAGCTCAAAAGTAGAAGAAGGCAAATTTTCTATTATTTCGAGAATAACTGGTGCCTGTATAGGGTAGGATTGTTACCAGGTATAATGTCTTATGGGTAGGACATGACTATTATATATATTATTTATGCACATGTATATATACAAACACGTTTGTAATTTTCATTTTAAAATTGAAAACAGTGTTTTGTCCAAGCCCAAATTACCATTTTTGGAGATTTAAATGAGTTTTATTTGCTTTGCAACACAAATTTAAGAGTATGAAATGGGACTGTTTTCAAAAGTGATCATTAAATAAGCATAATAACAATCAATTATTAGTATTTATTGTTATTTATGTGATAGTCACTAGTAGGTATAAGTTAGAAATTGTACAATTTTTAGAATCCATGGTGAAAATACTTATGTGGTAAAAATAAAACTATATATTAGGTCTCCAGATTTTTTTCCTACCCTATACTAACTTAGAATTACCAGTTGTGCCATTCAGCATCAAAAGAAGTAGATAACAACAGATGAAATAATAGCTGGGATTAACTTTGAGACCACAAAATAAATAAATAAGTAAGTAAGTAAATAAATAAATAGAAGAAGTAAAAGAGTAGCAATATGAACAATGCTATTAACAAAGAGATAATCAGAAGCTACAACAGGAAGAAAACATATCCTAAGGTCAGTAATCATTCTGTCTTAAAAAAGAGAGGCCCTGGCTGGTGTAGCTCAGTGGATTGAGTGCGGGCCGGGAACCAAAGGGTCCCGGTTCGATTCCCAGTCAGGGCACATGCCTAGGTTTCAGGCCAGGTCCCTGTGAGGGCCATGTGAGAGGCAACCATACATTGCTGTTTCTCTCCCTCTCTGTCTCCCTCCTTTCCCCTCTCTCTAAAAATAAATAAAAATAAAATCTAAAAAAAAAGCCCGGGCTGTTATGGCTCAGAGTATTGAGCACTAGCCTGTGAACTGAACGGTCAGTGGTTTGATTCCAAGGCCTGGGTTGTGGGCCAGGTCCCCAGTTGGCAGCATACAGGAGGCAACTGGTCAATGTTTCTCTCACACATCAATGTGTCTCTCCATATCTTTCTCCCTCCCTTCCCCTCTCTGTAAAAAATAAATAGCCCTGGCTGGTGAACCAAAGGGTTGCCGGTTTGAATCCCAGTCAGGGCACATGCCTGGGTTGTGGACTGGGTCCCCAGTTGAGGTGCATGAGAGGCAACCATGCATTGTTTCCCTCCCTCCATTCCCTTCTGTCTAGAAATAAAAGAGATCTTTAAAATAAGTAAGTAAATAAATAAATAAAATCTTTTTAAAAAGTGTCAAAATTTTAAAAAATTGATGCAGAAAACCAAAGCAGACTCAAACCCTATTCTGAAAGTGAACTTATGCAAAATATTACATAATCAGAATAAATTCCTTTTATCCTTAGATGTAAATGAAGTTGATGATTTTAGAATAATTTGCCTGCCTTATTATACTTTATTTAATGAAACACATGGGTTGAATATTTAAGGCATTTTCTTGAAATCTACAATCAATTTTTTGGTTAGATACCCTATTATAGACTTAAAAGAACCAGAAGAAATCACCTCTTCCTCATTCCCACCCCACAGTTTCAATGGTTCCTAAATACTAGAAACTACTGTCAGATTTTATTACAAGACTACAAAGAAAAGCAGAGGGACTTTTAGGAGACAGGGCGATGCATATTTCAGTAGCTCATGGAGTCATTTATTCATTTCTCTTGAATCAACAAATATTTCTTGTCCACCTTCTATGTGAGAGGCCCTGTTCTTGTTGGCGAGGTCCCCTCCCTTGTGGGGCTTACCTGAACCAATTGCACCAAGTCAGACTGCCTTGGTTTGCATTCTGGTTCCACGATTTGTGTTTTATTTGGCAAACTACTGAACTTTCCAGAGTCTCAGTTTCCTCATTTGCAAAGTGGGCCCAGCAGTGCCTCCCTCAGAGGGTTGTTGAAAGGTTTGCTGAAATCATGTCTATGAGAAACTTAGCCCAGTGCTTGTCTGAGAATAAACATTTGGTAAGTGATAAAGCTAGTTGTATTTGTTAGGACTCTCAGGCCAGTTCCCTAATTTTATCATGCCTTTCTGGAGATGGAGGACAGACACTTAATAGCAGAAATGGAACAAGAAACAGCTGTCTGGATCCCCTGTCTGTCTTTCTGCTGATGAGAAACAGCCAAGTTATTTTGTTGACACACCTGTATCACTCAGGCTTCCAATTCTCTAAGTTTCAGCCTCTGTAAAAACTGCTGTATATCTGTTGATTTCATTGGTGGTTTCCGAATACACCCTTTAGGTAGGAAATGTGTTCACTTGTCCTGCTATGTGGAGGTCACAGAGGAGGAGAGAGAAGTGGGTCAAGGGCACGCCCACAGGGAGATGCAAGGCAGCAAGCTCCTTCCTGTCTTGGGTACCCAGGAAAGGAACGTGCCCCAACAGGTTCAAGAATGCTGAGGAGTGTGCACTTGCCACCAGCCAGAGGGACCTCCTGGGTTAATGAAAGACAGAGAAAAAGTCTCAGACATAAAGGATCAAACTATTTAAATCTTGACAACTTTCAAGTAGACACCACCCAGAGGTGTAACACTAGGCAAGGACAAGAAAGACGTCATCAGAGCCGTGTTTTTTTTTTTAATAGCACTTATAATATAGGTTAATCATTTAAGTATAAATTCACCTCGAAATGACTAAATGTGGGCTAGTCATAGCTGCAATGTTTGACTGTACATCAATGACTCACATAGGGTCATCCCATGCTATAAACTGAAGTCATGGTATCATTGATTTATTTAGTTTGTATTAAAAAACATTATACTTGGTGAATATACTGTTTATGAACCAGCTAGTGGATCTGTTTTGTCTTCTGAAGTACCACAAAAATAGAATTTTGCTGGATTATAGACTTTTAGAAAGCCAAATTGGCCTACTCTCTATCCACCCAGCCATTCTTCTATCCATCAAATATTTATGTGACTGAGATTGCATCTTCCCAACAACTCAGTGGGAAGTACTGCTTCTAATCCC
Source organism: Micronycteris hirsuta (assembly GCA_004026765.1). Lineage (NCBI taxonomy): Eukaryota > Metazoa > Chordata > Mammalia > Chiroptera > Phyllostomidae > Micronycteris > Micronycteris hirsuta. Next base: position 16,616 of record PVJI01013154.1, on the reverse strand, counting down.
ATTTTACAAAATAGAAAACTGAGACTCAGATAGTAAATTAGCCAAAGTTACATACCTAAACAGGGGTAGATTTGGGATTCACAGCAAGGCACACCCAGGCTCTAAAACCCCAGTGCCTAAGCACAGCCCGCCATCCTACCTTTCTCACAAGTGTGTTCTATGCACATTTGTTACATTAACAAAAAAAAGAAAGAAAAAAGGAGTAACTCCCAGTTCTACCTCACAGGAAAAAAAGCAGCAATTATGGCATTTGCAGAAAAGGACACTGAGTCCCTACCATTTTTCTTAGACTAGTGGTTTTCAACCAATGATGAGTTTGCATCACTCCTCACCCCCACCCACAACCCCAGGACATCTGGAGAGGTCTGGAAACATTTTTGGTTATCACACTGGAGGGGAAGGTGCTACTAACATCTTGTGGGGGAGGCCAGGGATGCTGTGGAACATCATAGCATGCTCAGGGCAGAATTATCTGGCCCAAAATGTCAAAAGTGTAGAGACTGAGAAACTGACTCAGAGGATAACTTTTGGTGATGAAACTATACTGTGGTCAGTGGAGTGTATTGCTGAGGAAGACAACATTTTAGCTCTAAAAAATGAAGTTTGGAGTTCTATTTTTCTCAACTAGGTAATGCCTTAGGAACAAACAGTTGTTCAGATTGTTTTCTTTTTTTTTTTTGTTGTTGTTTTTTTAAATATATTTTATTGATTATGCAATTACAGTTGTCCCATTTCCCCCCTTTATTCCCCTCCACCCCCACCCCCATTCCCTGCCCTTTAGTTTTTGTCCATAGGTCATACACATAAGTTCTTTGTCTTCTACACTTCCTATACTATTCTTAACCTCCCCCTGTCTGTTTTCTACCTACCACTTATGCTACTTATTCTCTGCACCTTTCCCCCCACTTTCCCCCTACCACTCCCCTGTTGCTATCCCTCCATGCCTTATATAAATCCCTTTAACATTTCATATAATAAAGGCTGGGTGATGATGAACTCCTTGAACTTGACCTTATCTGAGAAGCACTTTATCTGCCCTTCCATTCTAAATGATAGCTTTGCTGGATAGAGTATTGTTGGATGTAGGTCCTTGCCTTTCATGACTTGGAGTACTTCTCTCCAGCCCCTTCTTGCCTGCAAGGTCTCTTTTGAGAAATCAGCTGACAATCTTATGGGAATTCCTTTGTAGGTAACTGTCTCCTTTTCTCTTGCTGCTTCTAAGATTCTCTCCTTATTTTTAATCTTGGGTAATGTAATTATGATATGTCTTGGTGTGTTCCTCTTTGGGTCCAACTTCTTTGGGACTCTCTGAGCTTCCTGGACTTCCTGGAAGTCTATTTCCTTCACCAGCTTGGGGAAGTTCTCCTTCATTCTTTGTTCAAATAAATTTACAATCCCTTGGTCTTCCTCTTCTCCTTCTGGCACCCCTATGACTCTGATGTTGGGACGTTTAAAGATGTTCTCGAGGTTCCTAAGCCTCTCCTCAGTGTTTTGAATTCCTGTTTCTTCATTCTTTTCTGGTTGGATGTTTTTTCCTTTCTGCTGGTCCACTCCATTGATTTGAGTCCCAGTTTCCTTCTCATCCCTATTGGTTCCCTGCAGATTTCCCCTCATTTCCTTTATATTATCCTTCATTTGTTCAAGTAATTGTGACAATCTTTCTTCCAATCCTGTGAGCATCCTGATTACCAGTGCTTTGAACTGTGTATCTGATAGGTTGGCTATCTCTTCGTCACTTAGTTGTATTTTTTCTAGAGCTTTGATGTGTTCTTTCATTTGTGCCATTTTTTTTTCTCAGTGTGCCTATTACTTTAAGGGGCAGAGCCTTAGGTGTTCACCAGGGTGGGGTAACCCACCTCATTGTGTTGTGACGATGTCTGTGGGGGCGGGGCCTGAGAGAACAATGGCACTTGCTCTGTTCTCCCCACATCCCCAGCTACCCACAAGCAAGTTGGGCCCTTCTTTGCTGGCTCCAGGGTGAGTGGACAGGCCTACACAGTTCCAAGTCCCTGTGGGTCTCCCCAGCGAACTCTCCTGTGAGGCCAGGAGTCCCTCCTGCTGCCGCCTCAACCCCCACAGGTGTTTTCAGTCAGTGGTTTGAGGCTTTATTTCCCTGTGTCAGTGGGCCGTGTGGTCTGTTTTTCCCAGCTTTTCCTCCCGGTTTATCTGCACGCGAATGAGGGACCGCCCAGTCCACCAGTCTCAGCCCCCGTTTCGCCAAATGGGCCTGCCGCGTTTTGGCCAGGCGCACCCGCCACAGGGCCTCTCCTGGCAGCTGGAGCATTGCCGGTACCGCTCCACAAACCATGTCTTACCGAGTGCTCTCCACCCGGCTCTGCCCTGCCTACCGGTCTGGATGAATGTGTCTTCTTTAACTCCTTGGTTGTCGGACTTCCACTCAGTTCAGTTTTCTGTCAGATCTAGCTGTTTTTGTTTTTTAAATTGTTGTTTTTCCTCTTTTGGTTGTGCAAGGAGGCACAGTGTGTCTGCCTAGGCCTCCATCTTGGCCAGAACTCTCCAGATTGTTTTCTAAATGCAGATATTACCTACCAGAGGGACTTACAACACCTGATCAAACCAGAAGAAGGCTTGCTAACAGTGTCAGGTATGCTGAACTCAAGTTTCATAACATAACCAAATGGTACACAGTCAGGTAATGAAAATTACTTTTCACATATAATGTCATAACCCTCCATACATAAAACACCACATCCAAAATGCAAGGAGTAAAACATTCTGCATATTTTTGAAAAAATTTAGATGAAGAAGTTCTGGATATCAGGAAATACATAAAATAAAAATCTGACCATCCATGAGGATGCCATCTCCCCCAGATTTTCTCTGTGGCTGAATGTCTAACCTTCCAGGCTGACCTCATGCCTTCCTGTCTGTACGAGCATCAGAGCACTGATCGCATGCATGTGGTACAACCAGAGTTGACCAGTTGCTCACAGGCACCTGTGTGGCTCTTCCAGATGTTTACAGCTGGCATCCCTTCTCACAGGTTGATACCTAATCTGGTTATTAAATATCTTTAACTAAATCCCTAATTTTGAATGTGATTCTGTCTTTCCAGATGGGTTGTCACACCCTGAGGACAGGGACTTGGCTTTTTCCTTAAATAAGATAAAGAATAAAAAGTTCTAGCAAAAAGCCCTTGCAATCAGAATGGTATCAATAAATTAAAAACAAAACAAAACAAAACAACTTTGTACATTGCACTGTCTTGCTAGAAATTTGTTTCTGAAAGTTGAATGAATTAAATGAAATCAATCTTTAGTCATGAGCACATATTGAAGAAAACTTTACCGTTTATGCACCTTCATCGAACAATTTTTCACAATGATTTATGTACTATTTGGTTTTCTCTGCATTTGGACTAGTCAACCCTATTAAAGAGCTATGTTTCATTTTTCTCTATGTGCCAACAATTCAGCCATTTGTCAAGTGCCTGGAAATATAAGATAATATGAAATAATGAAATCTAACGGCTTTGCCTACTCAGCAGGCATTTCTCTGTTTCACACATCACCTTCAGTTTCTACAAGGATCACTCTTACTCTGTAATCTCTAACTCAATGGTCTCCCTTCAGGTATTATAAGGTGCTGACCTCCTTCCCAGCAGCGCAAACTGTTCTCTGACCAGAACATGCCAACCCATTCCTCACAAGACTGATTCCTTCTCACCATTCATGTTTCAACTTAAATGTCACCTTTCCCAAGAGGCCTTCCCTAAGCACACCAAATGTTCTTCACCCATCCCATTATTGTCCCGCCATCTCATTTGGTTTCATCAGAGACTGGTCAAAATTTATAATCGTCTTTATTTCTTGCTTATTTTTTTCTCATTAACCACCACCCCCCAAAACACTTCAAAGGAAACAACACAATGTGACAAAAACTACTTATCATCCACAAAGTCTGATTTATAAATAATATGGCTGCCTGCCTTGGATTCTTTCTATTTGCCTGCTGGTTTTGAAATGAAAACGGACATTCACCAATTCCCAACCAATTCTCTGAGACTGTCTTGTCTTAGAAGAGCTGCTGAAAAACCTAATTATGATTACTGTGGGAGGGGAAGAGAAATACCAATGCTGCCCAGTAAACTTTCTATAGAGTATTGTGTGAAGGGAAAATATCTACTCAGTGAAGGAATCTACTAACTCATTGGGTCCTCAGAACAATCTCTGAGGTACATAGTGCAGACAGAATTATTTGAACTTGACAACTGAAAAATAAAAACCCAGAAAGGTTGAGTGACAGCTCCAGGTCAGCCAACTGGTAAACAGGAATGCAGGACTGATTCTTATTTCAAATCCAAGCAATAGGATTTGAGTTCTCCTCCCACTGATCCTGCAGAAAGTTTTAACAATCAGGGTGATTATTGGTGTGGCTGAAACTTAATTATATACTTCACAGACAGGATGGACCGGTCTCCAGCTGACATTTGGTGATTCAGTTTTTTCCCTCCACACCATTCTGTGTTTTGTATTGATGCAGAATGTGCGAATGGACAGCACATGTTCTCTTCTACAGTTAACCTCATCCAGCATTTGAGCAGCGTTAGAAGTAGCATTCTAACCAAGATCCATGGTGATGTGATAGTTGTGGGAAAAGGAAGGGAGGTTAGAAATGATCAAGATGGCTCTGCTTAGAAAAAACAAGTAAGTCACTCTGAGTTTAAATGAAATGAACCCTGTACTTTTGTGATAAAGAAACAGAAAGACATTTGTGCTTGTTACTTAATTCATCTTGCTCTAGGCATTTGGGAATTCTAATTGTTAAAAAAATAATCAGTTAACTTAAGGCTGAGAACCTTTTCTCCCCACCCTGAAATGCCCTGGGATGATTATAAGACTTTCTCTGCCTGTTATAATGCAGAAAGATACTGATCTTGAAAGGCCTTTTTATCCCACCGCCTTGTATGACACTTTGACTAGCATGGCATTTTTCTTTCTCTCAGCCCTGAGTGGTTCTGGTTTCCCCAGGTGAAATAACTTGCCAGAGGGGTACAAATCAGTCATGACATATACTTTAATCAGCCACTGACCCACTGTCTACTTTGTGAAGAACAGACATTTTCCATGAAGTACTGAATAAACAATAAAAACCTAGAAGAAATACAAGTTTGCATGTTTTCTTTTAAAAGTAAAACTTCATTGCTTTTAAGATCAAATGTCCTATATTTGAAATTCAGTTGAGTTCTGGTGTGTTTTCACATTCCATGAGAGTCTGCAATGACACATTTCATGCACAAAGGGAAGATTAAAAAAATTGCTTATGATCTGAACTTCTAAAACCCTGAATTTCTGTGTTTTGTAACTCAGAATTTTACAATTTTCTCTTAATCTGCATCATGCATTATTGCTAATGAATTGGGAGAGGTAAAGTGCTTACCAGTCTTTGAGAGTAAAAAATTTGACTAGTTGGACTAGTAGATGGAACATCAGGGCTGCAGGCTTGCAGCAACGTTGGGTCTTTTTCTATCCAAATGGTGATCCAAGGATATTTCTCCTACCCTTCTTTATAGCCTCTCTCCCTCACTAACCAGTGATTGAGTGATGCCTGTGTATTAGGCCCAGTGCTACATATAAGCTCATTTAGTTCTTATAACCACCCTGTGCATTTAGGGGCATTACCATTGTGCAGATGAGGAAACTGAATTTAAAGAGAGATTAAAGAACATGCCGAAGGTTATACAGCAGACATCAGAGACAGGCTTTGGGTTGCTTCCCAAAGTGTTTCCTTCAACATTCCACAACACTACAGGATTAAAGCAAGTTGGCCCTATGACTGGCAAAAGCCTTATAGTCAAAATACATGAAGGGCACTTGCTGGGTATTCTGGGAGGGAAGACAAAGATGGGCCACGACATTCATAGGCTATAATTGATAGACAGTATGTAGAAAGGACAGAAGGACTCAGCTTGTGGATCTTGGACCTATCCTTTTTCAAAACAGCCTTTTGGCATCAGTCAACCTCTCTTATCATTAACAAATCTTCCTCCTTCTGGCCTGTTTTTGGGCCATATAATTATAACACAGTAGGCATGTGGTTTGAGAAGCTGAGAATGTTCAAGGCCTCCCATTACAGCCTTTGTTTCATTTGAGTTTGCCAATTTGACCTTCATTTGTACCCGGCTATTGGTAACTTGCTATATGCATTAGTTCATGCAAACCGCTGAAGCATGATCCTCCTTTTGTAAGTCTGTTCTCATGGCCTTTTAAATGATGCATTTTTTTCATTTGTGCCAGCTGGTCCAGGGCAAGGACTTATAAAATATCCTCCCTCCAATAAACCCTTAAATTGTTTGGATGTGGGAAAATAAAGATACAGAAGCAAAACCCATTGTCAGAGTTAACAGAAGAAGAAAGGAGGAGGGAAACAATGGTACAGAATGGACACCTGCTTAAATAACCAAGGAGGGGAAGACAGGACAGTGATTAACACAAGATGGCCCATTTATGGTTTTTTGAGCTGAATGGCATGTCTTGTAAATGAAACAGGAAAACTCTGCAAATTGAAAAAAAGGAAGTGGCTTCTGACCCTTGTCTAAACTCTGGAATGAACAAACACACCTGATTATGATCATTGTCAAACAACACTTATCAACTTCTGTAAAACTGAAAGAAAGGCCTGTAAATCACAAGCAACCAACAGCAGATTCACTGCACTGTTCACTGTGCACATTCTGATTCACCGTGATTCTAAGGGAAGGCTGGTTGTTTTCAGTGGAAGCACATACAGTCTGTGGGAATCTCAATTTTATCAAGCCATGTTAGCTAAGAAATTACTTGTGAGCCAACTTGAATTATATTTTTACATGCAAGATTCAGAAAACCAGCAAGACTCCTGAATGTTACTTCTTAAAGTAAAAATTTAGGGGAGAAATAAATCACCAAAAATGTTTACATAACAGGGCTACCTTAAGAAAACATGATAAGCCATAATTTTGATCTTATAAAATGGATAAATTAGGGGTTAGTTGTTTCCTTGGCTGGGATTCAACTCCTACCCACCCTGCCCCAATGGAAACACCATAATAGGCATCAAAAGACAGCTGGTTAAATACATTATATATTTCCTCATAATGGAATACTATGCAGCTTTGCAAAGAATGAAAGAGACCTGTGTCTAAGTGACCTGAAGAAACATGACAGAGTATGGAACAGGGTACACAGTCAGATTTCTTTTTCTCTGTAAAAGCTTAGTACATACTGACAAAGTCTAAATGAACCATTTCATAGCCTTCTCTTGACACTGGTCACCGTAGGGGAGAAATGGGGAGTGCAGAAGGACTTCCTACTTTCACTGACATGTTTCTGTGGTGTTTGCTTTTCCTGATTTCTTTTACAATGAATATATATAAATTTTGGTAAAAAATTAAAATATATAACTGTAAATAAAAACCATTTTGGAAAAACTTGAAAAAATTATATGGCCCTCATTTCTAATTTGGCCTTAGAAGCAAATTTTTAGGTATCCCCTTCCTTCAACTGTTCTTGGTCACAGGGCTTACAGAGACAACATTTTATTTGTATGATTACATACATGCTCACTCATTGTCCTCACCTCGATGGATCTTGGTTGTAAACTAACCTTTTAATATTTTTATTGATAGTTTTGGATAAGCCTCAGTGCCAAACTAGTCTGATTCAGAGAGCTGGATAGGCAGTAGAAGGGGGCTTTGTTGTCCATGGCCCACCCTTTTGTGTTGTCTGCATCAGTTTCACCACCATAAAATGGGGAGAAAACAGAAGCTTTACTCATTCTCTTAAGTCAAAGGAAAATTGTGAGCATTAATTGAAACTGAAAGGATGCTTAGATGAAGAGCCTATGGTATGACTACAGGACCTAACTTCATGAAGAATATGGCTGTTTTTCGAAAGCACATTAATGATAGAAGTTATTGAATGCTGTGATGTTGGGATGTGCTAACGTAGGCAGCCTGACCATGGTCTGTTTTTATAGGCCATTGTTTCACTGCTGTGACTCCTTGTGATGCAGCAGAGCATAAGGAGGGTGGCAAAACTGACTAGGCAACATGAGGAAATCTTTATGTCCCTAGAATACTGAGTAGGCCTGGGCAGCTGGATAGTTATCTCTATGGACTCATCAGTTCTTACATAGGCAAAAATGTACTGTATGTTTGTGCTTGGAGCCAAAGAAACAACTTCATAATCAAATTTCAAGTTTAAAATAATGTAACTTATTAGCTCTGGAAAATCTAAACCCGAAATAGTGTGACTTTTTACTAAATAGCATATAACTTAGTTTTCTTTACAAAAAGCAGCCATGTTTAGTGTAGAAAGTTGTGAGACCAAGATAAGCAAAAATAGCAAGAGTAATAAAAAGAAGATTACAGTACTCATAACTATATTGCTGAGAGGTAATGGCACCCCAAAATTTGGCTTATGTCTTTACAATTTATCCATCTCTTTACCTATCCAATTAAATATGTACCATCTCTTTACCTATCCAATTAAATATGTTTGTGTGTATATATAAAATTTATTTAAAAAATGACATCATCCTGTTCATAGTCACTCAAGATAGAAAACCTCCTTGTATGCACTTATAAACTATGTTGTGATCATTTTTAATCTTTGTGCACACATGTTACACTTAACCTGTGCCTTCCCTGAACCCATGGCTTCACCAATCAAACGTTCTTTGCCAAAGACTGCTCAGTGCCTCTTAAAGCAATGTTCCCAGGTCTAGAACAACTCAATATTCTCCTAAGTGTCTGAAATGATTCACACTTACTTTTCGAGGTTTCACTTTATCTTGTAAATCATACTGGCCAATTCCTTTATAGCTGATTCCAAGCCACCAAGGAAGTCCTTGTTTATCCTGGAACATGGAAAAGTATGACAACCAAGACCTAATTGTTAAGTCTTCTAGAAGTGAAGTAATGTTCACCAGTTTCATCCTTTGACAAGTAAAAGCAAGTCAAAATAAAGCTCTCTTGGTAAACAAAACAGTACTTAAAAACCCACCTTGTTATTAAAATGTCTTCTTGGAGTTCTTTGAATAAGATCTATAAGTCAATACTATTACTATAGACCAATATTAGTAATACCATCAAAAAGAATAAAGTACTACTGTTTTGATTAAAGAGTTAGAGAATAAATAAAATGTAAGTAATTCAAGAATTAATCCAAAGTACAAAGCCAGTTATCTGTTTTTTTAAAAAAAGAAAGAAGAGCTCTTTGTTCTCCTGATTAGTAACCAGTAAAGGTCAGGGAACTTTCCAAAGAATTACAAAGATATAAAAAGTGGTTCCAAATCCTGATGTTTATAATACACTTAACAGTGCATATGGGAATACCGAAAAACAGGATGTTTGAATAATGCCTTTGAGGCACATATGAGGAGGGTAGAATTTTTTTCATAAATTTATCTTTTAGGTCTTGAAAAGCAAAGATGTATTGACACAGGGAAAGAAAAATTTAGGCTGAAACATATACCCATACGGAAATCCACTAAGAGTCAATAGAAATTAAAGTTGCATTAGTACACATTTTTAGTACATGGTACCCCCATCATGCAAGTATTTATTATCCAATTCTCCACCATTTTGAATTGCAAACAATGTTGGAATTTGAAAAATCAAGATTGATCAATTAGAAAACTATTCCTCTTTCAAATAACACTCCTGTCTTAACCTGCTTTATCTCTTATCATTGCACAATATTTCTCCCTGCTATAAACATCTGAAAACACTATACAAATACAAAGTATATCGACTGAAAATTGGTATTAGAAATCCTAGAAAAGTGTGAGGATTTTATGAAGCTATTGAAATTACATTGGAAAGTGCATGGTTCTCATACAAAGGCACTATCAAATGAATTTCTGGTAGCATTAGAAAAGGAAACAATTGGAAAAGAGAAAAATAAGTAAGAATAGCTAATGGAACAGATGTGTCGAAAACTGATGATCTGAATATCTTAGGATGAAAAGGCTTTTGGAAAACATTTAAACATAGCAAGTATTTGGCAGAAATGTGTTTTATAACTTGCTAAAAATGATAAGATATAACCAAGCTTTAATATTTTTTAAGAAAATCAATCCTATTCTCAATGCTCAAATTTCTAGAGACAATTTACATATATATGCACATTGATTTACATGATTTCAAAAAGTTGGTGTTGTTCAGTAACCCTCACAGACTTACATGGGCATCATGAAAGCTTAGCCATGTAAAAGAATTTACCTTTACTGCATAATAATGGACTCCGTAAGTTGGTAGAGCTTCCACTATTTTCATATACCTGTAGAAAATGAATATATCTTATAAACACTTATTAAAATAGAGGGCCCTTCTGGGAAAGTGATTGAAAGAAACACATTTTGTATCTACTTCCTTCATTATAAGCATATCTTTGATTAAAGTAGAAATAAAATAACCATTCTAGGGAGTAATATATTTCCCTTTATCCAAATGTGAGGAAGTTACTAACAAAACTTCAATTTCAAAAAGCTATAGGAAATGTTATTTTCTGCATATTAAGAGTTATGTGGCTTAGAAACATATTGCACTGTATTATACACTCAAATTGCAAGTATTTTTTAAACTAAGCACCTAATAATGCAAAGCAATGAAAATCAACTTTTGGGTCATTCTCATAATATGTAAAAAATAAAACTATTCCATGTATTGACTGTGGTAAACTCTTAGAAATATATAATCAACTCCTAAGTCAAACCTCTTAGAAATATACACTTAAAAATGGTGAAGTTTACTGTATAAAATCCTGATTTAAAAAAATATGCCCACTCCCCCCAAAAAATAAAAATTAAAGTAACAGTGCTACCATTTGCTATTTTAAATTCAACAAGTACTTATTGTGTACCTCTAAGACTTTATGTAGTGGACTAAATTATGTAAGACTGCCTCTCTGCCTACATGGAATTGAAGCTCCTATTTGATAAAAGTGGACTGAATGATATTTGAAGATTAATTGCTTGGGACTTTGTAACCAATAATTTGATAATTTTAAAAGCAAATGATGTACATGTAAATGAATATAAGAGCTCAGGTAAATGTGCCAAGGTCATATAGCAATTACATTGTATAGACAGAATTCTAATAAATTGAGCTGAATTTTACAGTCTCTAACCTTAACTACCAAGTTAGATAGTCTCTTATTTGGAGCCACAATGGTAATGATCACGGGAAATAAAAGACTATTTAAGCAAGGATACTTCACAATATGCTCATTAGCCTAACTAAAATCCTCAGAGAAATTCTTACTCTTTTAGTTATTTCATTTCAGAAAATAGGCAAAATGAATGAAAATATCAAGGACTCAACTTCAGGACTACTAACTTCTGATTTTATCTGGTAACATTCTGACAGACTTAAGCTGTGTAGCTTTGCTTCTACCCAGGGCAAAATCTCTTTAGTTCACCACAGTCCCCACCGTTCCCTATTGCCCCACACTGGCCTACATTTCTCATTTTTGTTACCTGCCTGACACTGATGGCATCTGAATTGATAACAACAATATATGGAATTATCCATGGCATTTTATAATTCATGGTAAGATATTTCTAATCAGATAAGGACTATATGTACACAAACCACAAAACAGAAATAATTTCAGATGGCTTCTGCAAACAGAAGACATTAAAATTATATGAAGAAAAGGAAAAAAAGCAAAAGGAAAAAAAGATACTTACTGAACCACAGCTTGACCTCGAGTCAGACCTTTGACTTTCAAATAATGCTCAATTACTCTGTCCTCACTGTAAAACAAGAAAATGAAAAGTATGACAATGCGTGATTATCTGATATATTAACTCATTACAAGGTTCTTAGGTGACTCCTTGAGAAGGAAGGCCTTCATCAATTTGTTTGAGAGAGAGAGGCTGGTTGACATTGTTTCTGTAGGACATGGATTCTGGAAGGATTCAAACCTCAGACATTTGACTACTTTGTCATTTTTAATTTATATTTTATTTAATGTATTTACATAATATGTATTAACACTTTAAAAACTTAATTTATTAGCAAAAGAAACAGCCATGGCTGGTGTGGCTCAGTGGATTGAGCACCAGCCTGCAAACCAGAAGGTTGCAGGTTCAATTCCCAGTCAGGGCACATGGCTGGGTTGCAGGCTAGATCCCCAGCTGGGGGTGTGTGAGAGGCAACTGATCTGTTTATCTCCCACTCTTTATCTCTCCCTTCCCTTCTCTCTAAATATAAATAAATAAAATCTTAAAAAAAAAAGAAAAAAACATAGTATCAATTTATCAAATGAAAAACTAATACCCTTTGTCATAACTGAATAAAATATAACAAATACAAAATAATGTTCATAAAGAGAGATCAACAACTATCAGGTATTAAAGATAGTTTCCTGAAATTTTCAGAAAGATTTAGAAAGAATTAAAACTTCTTCTGAGTCTGTGTTCAATCTAAAATACTCTATTGTCACTACTTGGGACACACTGCTCTGGAGGAGAACCATTCATTATTGTCCTAGGATAAAACGTTGGCTGAAAAAAGGAGATATAAGCTGAAGTCCAGCAACCTCGGCATATAGGTATTGTACCCTACTTTCAGACAGGTAGCATTTTCAGTCATATTTCAAGTACAAGCTAGAAGAATAAGTGTTATTATCTCTATATATCTGGTAATCAATGGTAATCAGTGTTTTTTTTTTCTTAAGAAAATAAGAAAATATTACTTAACAATGATTTGTTTAGAAAGTTCCTGACTCAGGATGCAATGTAACCTCAATCTTCATTTTCACTGCTTATTTGGGAAATGTATTCCACTTTTCATATTAAAGCTATTAATGTTGAATATTTATTTTCTTTTAAAGATTTTATTTTATTTATTTTTAGAGAGAGGGGAAGGAGAAAGAGAGGGAGAGAAACAGCAATGTGTGGTTGCCTCTCACATGGCCCTCACTGGGGACCCGGCCTGCAACCCAGGCATGTGCCCCGACTGGGAATCGAACCGAGACTGCTTGGTTCCCAGCCCGCGCTCAATCCACTGAGCTACACCAGCCAGGCTGAATATTTATTTTATAACCAGTTCTTTAGTAGAAAGGAAAACCACTTTCAGAATTTGGAAGCTTAATCCAAGGAAAATATATTTAAAGGGATGAATGTAAGTAATTCAAAGGGGAAAAAATGTACTTTTCTATGGAAAAAAAAAGTTACATAAAAAGCTGGTACTATGGATTCATTAAAATACAAACGAGTAACTCAAAATATACAATGATTTCTGGCCCTAAAGGAAACTGCTGGTCATTCAGGTCATTTCTGCTTTTTGAGTAAACCTCCGTCTAAGGAAATCTGTATTTGATTCCACTTATACTGCATTCTGCCAGCTTCAGGACATATCACACAATGACTCCACATCCACTGAGCATTATGTTCACTGAAGCATACTCTGTAGACCCTCTACTCACTTCCATAAGAAGGCACTAGCCAGCTGCTCGTAACAAATGACTATATTTTTGGTACAATGATTTGCAGGGAACTTTGACAAGATTCTTTCACTGAATGGATCACAGTCTACTTATGGTTACTCTGACACATTTGATGAGCAATTTGATATTGTCTTCACTTATATTTCTTTTAATTTACTGAGAAGCATGCAGTTTTCAATGGAGGCTGTGATGACAGGGTCACGTGCTGTCTCACTCTGGCTTACCAGTAAGCAAGGGATGGATGCTCCTGAAGAGTTTTGGTTGGAAAGGCTGGGAGTGTCTTTAAATCTTTCCTGGCATTTTCATCACTAAAACGAAGAGTATGGCAGTAATGTCAGTCACTGTTACCTACAATATTAACCAAGCTAGTAACCTGATGAATCTGAAAATTAGCTATGGCACACTGGGCTCTATCAAAATGTTCTCAGCACACATAAGGCTCTGGTCTCTAACCAGATATAGCCCCTAATTTGACAACCCTCCCAAATCATTTGATGTTTTAAAGTTTAAAAAACACAAAAAAATAAAATAATCATATTAAATTACCATAACCCCATTTTCCTTATTCTCTTCATAAACTTGCAGCCATTTTCATTACATATTTCCTGTATGTATCTATATTACTATATAATTATTATATTGTACACATTCCATATTCTATTTTAATACAGCATTTTTCAAATTTTGTTATATACTTTACCCACCTTGCTATAAGCAACCTCATAATTATCTTTAGTGGCTACAAAACATTCATAATTTTAGAATACTGGTTACCATAAAACCACTCACATAGTGTCACTGATATTTCATAACAGATATCATTGCAATAAAAAGGTTAAGGTAGATCTGTCTATTACTCATATGTTATTTCCTCATAACTCTAAGATAAAATGGACCAAGTGGGCCATCTGCAGAAATCACTGGAATAGATGACTTAAAAATGTGTTTCTAATGAGACTCAAGGTATCGTTCAAATTGAGTCAAATGAACTAAAATATACCCCTTGTAAGGTCAGCTGTTACCTAATTATAAAATGGCAAAATTCTATGTGTCAAAACAGAAGAGTGGTCTTTACTGAGTTTAAAAGAAAGGAGAGCAGGTGATACAAACCAGTCCTACTTGGCCCTGCATTATATGGCAGAAAACACTCTCTACCTGGACCAGATATTTAAGGAGGTAGTCTGTGAGGAGCAGACCTGACTCTACAGAGTCTATGAGAACCTAGAACAAGTCCATAAAAGAGCTACTCAAAATCCTGATCAAAGATCTGTTCATCAAGCAGCATGTTGGGAACTCTGCTACTTTCCACCTCTTCGTACCTGTACCCTAATTACTCTTTGTAGAGAACTTACCAAGAGCCAGGCACCATGCAATGTACTTTGGGAGTATTACTGAGCTCATGTAAGTCTCATCACAGCTCTTCCTATGCCATAGGTACTATTTTTACCCAGCTTTACAGGTCAGAGTGTGAGGTTTAGAGGGGCTAAGCCACTTGTTCGATGTCTCACAGCTGCTACATGGAGAAGCCAGAAGTCAAATCCAGTCTGCTTGGCCCTAACAGCCAAGACCATAACCATTATATTCTATTGCCCTATTCCCTGACAGACTCTCAGAGCATGTCCTAGAAAGCCCACATAAACATTCTCATTTCTTGAAAAGGCATAACTCCCCTTAACCCTCACTCCTAGTCACCAATGAAAACATGAACCCATTAATTTCAAAATCCATCATTTATGCATTTGTACATTAGCTTCCCTAGGGTTTTCCCAAATGTGAATCATGATACTGAAAGGAACAAACCCCAAACTGAAGGACCAAACACTGAACCCAAGGTGAATCTCCTCTCGAAGCACTCATTCAACACTCATACATCAATTGCTATAGGTCAAATGGGGAAACAAATACAGCCCGAAGACAGGTTTTGTCTGGCCCACATTGTGCTGTGCTGTCTTAGAAATTGCTCACTTCTGTCACTTGATCAGGTTTGGTGTAAGTGACTGTCCTTCATTGTCTACAGGAACTTGTTTTCTGGTTCTGGTTTCCAAGCTTCTTGACCATCCCACAGGCAACGAAGTAAACCCACTAAGCAAACTGTACGTAGACTTACTGTCTTTCAGTAGGAACAGAGAATTAGAGTTGCGTGTCACCTAGTTTGGAGACACTATGATTTGCACCTGCCAACATTTCATTTCAAAACCAGGTTCATGGCCTTTCTTAAAGGTGAAGTATTGGGCTTTACAAATTGCTACAGGAAATAAAGTCACTTGGCTGCTGCTCTTACTTAAGGATAAATCTCTCTATTCATTTGAAATCTGAAGTGTCGCTTAAACCACATTGACAATCTTGAGAAACTGGTTTGAGTTTCCTGAAAACTAAAATATATCACAATCCAATTTATTCATACTAAAGGTCAGCTGTCAACTTCTAGTAGTGATATTTACTTTTCTTAATAATTTCTTTTATGTGCTATCCTGTCCTTCAAATCCTATTATATTTTTAAAGAAGTTGGCTTTTCAGATTTTTATGAAGGACAAATACATGTATATGTTCTAAAATGATAGACAAAGAACAACACTTTTGTTATTAACCATCACCACAAACCACTTGCCTGTTATATTATCTTCTGGGTCTGTGTGAACTGCATGAGCCCAGCATTCATTTATTCTTTGGGTTATAGTTAATTTTGTGGCAATCAAAACCTCACTAGAGTAGAAACTATGATTTACCATAAGTTCATTTATTCATTTAGCAAGTATGTATTATGTGTGTGTACTGCATATCTAGCATGAGGAAGCAAGTGTCACATGATAAAGTTACCTACTTTCCCTAACCCCATTGGTCAGAATGTCATGCGTATCCCTAATTGCAAGGGACACTGGGATATGTAGTCTTTATTTGGGGCAGCCACATGGCTAACTAAAAATTCTATTAATGTGAGAGAAAGGGATATTGGATACTGGGGAAAACCAATCAGGCTCCATTGCTTATAAGGATCCGTCACGCAGATCTAGGAAATTTCTACCATGTGGGAATGTGGATCCACTACTGATTGCATGTTTTCAAAAATAAGGCAAAATCCCACAGTTTTATGTAAGATATATGAATTTTAAAATATTGCCTCAACCAAAAAAGAAAAAAAACTAAAAAGCTGAGACATTTTTT